>JASAMW010007188.1:0-102914 GCA_030247985.1 Epsilonema sp. ZAB3_2
CCCCCATTGTATATCCCCCCCAGTGCAAAACCCCCCATCAGACCCTCTCGATTTTTGTATAGCCACACCCAAAAATACGGTACCTCTTCGTGCGCTTTCATTGGGAAGATTTTTCCTCTTGCAGACAGAAGACTGAAATCGGGGAACTGCCCGCCTGATGTTGCGGTGATGAAGATTTTTAACTTCGCTGAAACTTCTGGCTCATCAAAATGCTGTGCTGGAGAAGGGACAGAGCAAGCAAACGCTATCACCAACTCCTCCGGGTGCTCCTTCGGTATCTGGCACTGAACCCGAGTCGTCTGCAAGTCAAAATCACTGCATTGCCATGCTGTACTACTGTGCGTATCTTGTACCAATGTGCCTACCTACTGTATGTACCTACCTATGTACCTACCTACCTATGTACGTACCTACCTATGTACGTACCTACCTTGTACCTACCTATGTACCTATGCACTGTGTGTATCAACTGTACGTGTTCAAAGCAAAGGAGTAAGAATGGAAGTAACAAGTCATGGTGGATTCTTTGTTTAGGCAATTGAACGTCTGCATGCATGCACACTTATGTTACCCGAATTTGTGTTCCGTACGACTGATCCCTCGCAGCGCAACCAGCATGAAACCAAATCTCATGATAGTCTGGCTCTTTGTACGGCGCTACCACCATCACTTCCATGACTCCAGTCCGTTTAAGCAGCACCAGCTGACCCGATTTGGCTGTCTCCAGAAACAGCTGCCATCCTTCTGGGATTACAGGGATCAACTTGTTCATGCCGTACTGACCAATGGATCCTGTCACCAGCTGCAGCTTAGGGAAACGTTGCGCCAACTTCAAAACGGCGGAGTGAAAGCGAGAATCCAAGCGGCTATTCGATGGGGGGGAAGGAGGAAACTGCCGGTGGTGGAGGAAGGAGGGCGGAGGACGGAGCTGAAGTTGGAAGAATATCAGTTGACGGAGGAGGAGTAGTGCGTATTAACTGAGGTGCGGTGGAGGGATTCGGAGAAACGTCCTGCTTCGGTTTCTTCGCTTAGCTTTCTTAGGTACAACTGCACTGGACACCCTGGCCAGGCAAGAATGACATCAAGAATGCCGTTACATTCCAGGCGAATGCAGAAAATAGTATTTATGCATGACTGGCAATGACATGCACACTGATTACACTATGTAGGTAGTGTCACAGTATGTATGCATATGTATAGATGGTTGTACAGGATGTGAGGACAGTAAGATAATATGTCATGTACGATGTACGTATACGTAGGAACCGCAGAGACCACGATGCTCGCGCACAAGTCTAAACACGCAAGATCTGGCATGGCTTCGCTGTCCGCGATGAAAGGCATTGGAAAGTTTGCTGTATGAAAAGTTTGGAAAGTTTGCTTTTCGTACTACAAAAGTCCCAAGTACATAAAGCTCATCTGTACCTGTGTTTGTATACGTACATACGTACGTTCTACTAAATTTGACTACTACTGTATGTACAGCCAGGAACGAAATGTAAATTAGTATGATGGTGTTGGCATACCCTAAGTACATACAATGTGCTTGTAGATGCGTCGCCCCACTTACATACATTATGTACATACATACTACGTACTGTACCTGTGCTGACCTGATCGCATTACTCATGGGATTTGTAACGATATACGTAAAACAGGTACTCTCTCCCCAAGATTAGTGAATTTTCACTAAACTTGTCACTAAACCATTAGCGGCATAGCGGCTTGGTATCCGTTTAGAGAAAAGTTACTAATAAATTAGCGACTTTTTATGAACAAACGTTAGTGATTTTTCACTATTATTGGTTTAGTATTTTCATAATTTTTTAGTAATTTTTTACTACTCCGGATAGCGATTTCAGAGTCACACACTTTATTCAGCAAAAAAACACAGCTATTCAATTGAAAGTACTATTTGAACAACATCACATTGATACTGATACATATGACTGCAGTAAAACACCTCAAAAGAAGCACGCAGAAAGGAAAGAAAGGCAAAAAAAGTCAGCATAGCAGCACAATGTAAATACAGTACATGTAGATACAGAAGACACACCTGGTTCTTGACCTGCATGTTGCTATCATGATGAATGTTCTTGGTTGGTTTTTCTCTCTTGTGCCTTTTCACACACCTGCTGAATGGCTGCTTGTGCTTGAATCGCCTCATTGCATCAATGGTGGCAGGCAGATGGCTTGGACATAGCTGGAAGCGCTTGACAGTGTTTTGGGACTAAAATATGGCATGTACATAGCACAACTTCGGTTATGCGGCGATTAGCGTTGTACCTGGCCAGCTCGTGGATGTCCCTCCACAGGTTTTCTGCTAATCTTGTCAACATCTGGATTGTTTAACAATCGCTCGACAAATTGTGAACTGAGTGAATCGTGTGGACTGGTACTAACGTAGACCTGGACAGAAACGTCATCGTTTGACGGAGCTGTGCCAGCGCGATCGTTATGCTCGTTGCCACTCAAATCCTCTTCTTCCTGGCGAACACCTAAAACGAAGTGGTCCATATGTCCGCACGTAGTAAATGCAGTGCAGTGCACCTACCTATACAGTACAGCACAAATCATACGGATGATCTCCACGAACTGACCAGAGCTCAGAAGCTCAGAAAATACTAATATTGCGTACTTTTCGTATGGTCCATCGTCCACCCTCAGATTTCATTCGATTCGAGAAGAAAGAGGGCTGCGGAGATAACGTAGAGGCGGCAACATGCAACCCTTGGAAATGGAACGGTGCACCAAAGAACAAAAAGCTGGGTACTGCTACATACAGTGCTCTTTTTCCCTACTGCAAAATTATGAACTTCTACGAGCTAGTTGTGGCAGAAGATGCTTCGACTGAGTAAAACTTGTTCAGCTCGTCAGAGTTTCATTCAACCTTACCGCCGTCGACTTCGACTTTGCGCCGGGTCGGTGCGCAAATTTGTATGTGGTACATAAACACATTAACATAACCCATGACATTTCGAAGCTAATCACATTCACTAAACAAACAGATACCGTAACTATAGTTATATAGGGTGTATCAGAATTTACTCTCCGGGTGTTTGTGCCTATAACTTCACAACGGAGCGCCATTTTCACTGCGGTCTTTTGCAATATGTAGCCAATACTTCAACGTTTGCGCAGGCAAAATTTCAAATTTCTAGGCTGACAGGAAGCGGATCAAAACAGCTCAATAAGGCTGACCTCAGAAATCGAGGATTTGCCTTATATTTTGCCGCAATGGAGAGCATATTCTACCATCCTAAAGCCAATACATTTTCAAAACATGTTCAATATCATATGCAGGATGCGGCAGAATCAAATCTGCTGTGGCAGTATGAAGAAAAATTGAAAATTCAGCTGTGGAGTGCTAACTTTGTCCTTAATCCCAGGTTTTTCTCCCATAGTGAAAAAAAACGTAAATTTCTGTGTCCGAAAGTTTGAGCCTTCATAACTTCGTTGTTAGAGTGACTTTATGGGGCTGAAATTTTGCCTGCTTAAACGTTGAAGCCTTAGCTACAAAATACAAAAGAGAGTACTGAAATCGAATGCTTCGTTGAGGAATGGGAGGCACAAATATCCGGAGAGTAAATTCTGATACACCCTGTATGTGGCCGATGCTATGCAGTAAGTATACACCCGTCATAACTGTCAATTGTTGACATGAACATTACTAATTAGCATCTAATTGGCTACTGTTTATGGTGGAAAATAATGCATTGATTGCAGCCTTTGATCACACTTTACATAATGCATAGCCTCCTTATTTTTCTAAACCACGCAATATGGCTTGGTTTGCCTTTTGTAAAGTTTGCGTTTTAGTAGTCCTTGGTTTGCTAGTTTGCTAGTTTGGAAAGTTTGCTAATTAGTATGCCCCAGAAGAAGAAATACCGAGGGAGACATGGACACCTTGAAAGTAAAAGGACGAAAAATTTATTAAAGATGTCTACATCAAAATCCTTGCCAAGTGATATCTGAGGTCCACCGTCAATACACAGAAAACTGATGGGACACCAATTTGAAACATTGCATACTAACCTAATTTTGCTCATAGAATTCAGAAATGACATTTATTTCACAATATTTCTTAATTTAGGATGTAAAAAATGCAGTTTTCGTCTTCCATACACAGTAGGAAACATGCTTATCTATCTATATCATTTGATTCTATACTGCTACTGTCTTTATACAAGCATCAACATCAAATAACCATGACTTTCTCTAACATGACCACCACATTGTGTCTTCATGTTTGTGTTTCATTCTCATGCAGCAGACGCATCACAGCCAGCATGGCATCTCCAGTTTCTCCACTGTCAACCCTGGAATAATGTACAAACATATTATGTACATACATTCATAGGGTAGGGTACTATGGGGAAACCCAGCCATGGGAAAATCCAGCCACCTAAGGTTCAGGGCTGCATATCTCAGGAACCAATGGGCTTACTGTATTTTTGGGTGTATATCCCCTATGTTTGTCCCCCTGGAATATAACCCTAATGGCATTCATCACTCATCACTTGCTGAAACAGCAAGTTCAAAGGAGCTCAGTTGACCAGGTTTACCCCACATTACCCTACATACATACATACATACATACATACATACATACATACATACATGCATACATAGATACATACATACCATATTTTTGGGTGTATATCCCCATTGTATATCCCCCAGTGTATAACCCCCATCAGACCTCTCGATTTTTGTAGGGCTATACACCCAAAAATACAGTACATGCATACATATGTACATACATATACATAAATACATACATGTATATACATGTTGTAAAGCTTCAAACATAACCCCTCAAATTGGCGACTAACGATTTTTATCCCCCTGGAGGTTATTCATGAAGCTTTACAGTACATGCATACATCTGTCATACCTTTTATAGGAACCATTTTGACCACATCTCTGAACTTCCCCAATCGCGACTTTATCATGAAGCACAAGAAGGTGCTAGCTGGCTCTCCTTCCTCTGCTCTGCTTGGCAATAACAAGACAGTGAGTGCAGCTACTCAAAGGCCACTTATCTGAATGCGCCATAAGACTCTTTGGCCTACTACTGAATAAGAACTGTGCCATCAGTCTCACAGGGAAGAAAGGAACAAATGGCAGGGAAGAAATACCCAGGGAAGAAATTGCGTCTTTCTTGAGGAAATTCTTCTCAACGCACTACTTGCTTCATTCTTTTTCTACTGTAAAGTTCAGAGCTTCATCCTTTGGAAAGGAGAACATGGACAGCTGTGGTAGGCCAGCTTCCTTCCGCTTCTTTCGCTGGCTATGTGTACCACTACTGCAATGGGGAACACAGCATTGAATGTCCGGCATGCTGTCCTTGATATTTCTTCACTTTTTTGGCCTGCCACGAACGTTCTCTTCCTCCTTCAGCTTTGATCTTGGTCAACAATGGCAGTCTGTTCATTCAAACTCCCGCTTTTCTCTTGTGTTTCGTGCGGAAATGGCAAGGATGCTGATCATGTACACCCAGAAATTTTTATGTCCCCCGTCCCCCTAAGCGTCTAGAAGTCCTTGCGAGGGAGATTTGGGCCTATTTTCCTTAGATTTCCCATCCGCTCGACATGTGCGCGTGTACGACACTTCGTAGTGTGCGTATTTTGTGTCGCCTGCACAAATTTGATCGCGTGCTGTGTCGCTTACAACGACACAGAAGTTTATCCTGTAGTAATCCTTGCCTGGAGAAAGGGAATGAATTCGACGGGAGAATTGCTGAGAAATACGATTCCGCCTCAGTAGAAGAAAATTGGTACCGCTGGTGGATGGATAATGACTTTTTCCGGCCAAGTCACGCTTTTTACGCTCTAAACAAAGACGTAATAGCTGCTGAGCGTGCTCGAGGCATTTTGCGAGATCCTCTATTTGAGCATTGCAGTGGCGAAACTTTCGTAATGTGTCTTCCTCCTCCAAACGTGACGGGAAATTTGCATATTGGTCATGCTTTGACTATTGCTATCCAGGATTCAATAGTCAGATATCGACATATGTGCGGGAATATGGTATGCTTTTATATGTACGTACGTTTCACACTGTTGTAGCAGTAGTACGTACGTACTATAGTCGGAGAAACGATCAAGAGTTCGCTTGACAATTTTGCCGCTCCCGTGGCAATCTGACATTCTAAGACATTCTAAACAAGAATAGCAATCGTTTTTGAAAAAGGGTCGAAAAGCCGGTTGCTATTCTTGTTTAGAATGTTTAGAAATGTTACATTGCCACGGGAGCGGCAAAATTGTCAAGCGAACTCTTGATCGTTTCTCCGACTATACGTAGTTGTATCTTTCGTTAGGTGGCATCTATATATACACACCTGTTGCTTGCGTGTATCATCATCGTGTTGATATATTGCCCTTTCGTATGTCCAGGTGGCTTGGATACCAGGATTTGATCACGCTGGTATTGCGACCCAAGTCGCGGTTGAAAAAGATTTGCAACGGAGGACAGGTCGTATGCGTAACACAATGTCAAAGGAAGAGTTCCTAAACGAATGCCGAAAATGGAGGGAGAGGTAAGTACGGTTTGCACCAACTAAGAAGCGCCAACAGACCCTGCTATTAAGAGATTTGAGGACAAGAGAAGAAATCTGAAAAATTGGGCAGCCAGTGTGTGAGTCGAACACGCAGCGCAGTACGGGATTGCGCCCCTCTTAGCGCACGACCCCATCTGACTGCACAGCTCAATTTCTCAAATCTCCTCTCTTGTACCTCCTCACTGGGCTATAGTCTGGCCAATAGCAGTTGGCACTTGGACTCAAGGCGCGTTGCGTAAAATAGATTTACAAATGCGGATTTCTGTCCATGCTTCGTGTACTCCTATTTAGCAGATGTACATGCAAACTACGCAACTCGCCTTGAGTCCAGGTGCCAACTGCTATTGGCCAGACTATAGTACACGCTCTTTATTGCGTACGGTGGCACTGCGTACGTTTTTGAGATAGAGAAGAGATAACATGCCTAATAGTGCATGCATGACCATATTTTAGTTTTGCTTTCCAGGCGTGTAAGTGAAATATCCGGTCAATTGGGTAGAATGGGAGCGAGTCTGGCTTTAGATGAAGATCTCACTTATGACACATTGGATAAAGTACGCACGTACGTAGTGTACGTACATTCGCGCATATTGGCAGCTTATTCCTTGCATAACACAAGCTTCGATTTGCCTTTAGACCGCTTGTTTAACTTTTTCTTTTTGGTAGAATTTTTCTGCTGCTGTGTATGAAGCATTTCGCCAACTGTTTGATGCGGGTTTGATCTTTCGCGCTAAGAGACTGGTCAATTGGTCTCCCTACCTCCAGAGCACCGTTTCGGACTTGGAAGTTACGCATCGACAAATTGAGACGCCGGAAAGGATGCATTTTCCCGGAACTGAGCAGCCGTTATCGGTCGGATGGCTGTACTTTATCGATTATCCGCTTTCTACGAAGACGGGGTATTTTTTCACTCATACTGAAATTCCTCGTATCAGCGTCGATTGCATTCTGGTTTTGGTTTCGACGGGTGTTCAGTGTCGCGTTTGTTGTAGCACCTGCAGTAAGTTGACCGTTGCCACCACGCGACCTGAAACGATGTTCGCAGATGTGGCTGTGGCAGTAAATCCGAACGATTCCCGTTTCTCTTCCCTCATTGGTCAGTTTGTGAGGCAACCAATCACGGACCGGCTGTTGCCCATCATTGGAGATGAGGCTGTGGATGCCAGCTTCGGCACTGGAGTTCTCAAGGTACCGTAAGTACCTACAGTATGTCGGCTACATGTGTATATGTACTGTAGAGTGAGAGCCGAAACCAAGCTTGTGATAGTGATTGACATCAATACAGCTGGGCCGGTTATTGATCTTTTTGGATTGGGGTGTGAACTAATGCGCTCAACAGCTTTGGTCATCATAAGCTAAACCAGCAGAATTATACAGTCCGTAGTTGCCAACTGTGCGGTGTCAACCCTTCGTACTGTACCTATGTAATTTTACTCACAGTTCATGTGAGCGTCATCATATGCACGTGCACAACGTGGTGGCACAGCTGTTGGACTATAGGACTCAACTCAATGCTTTCAGATAACGCCAGGCCATGATTTTGTTGACTACGAAATCGGCAAGCGTCACAGTCTTCCCCTAAATAACTCTTGTCTCAGCCTGTCCGGCCTCCTTCAAAACGTCGGCTCCGATTTCGACGGTCTTTCCGTTCAACTAGCTCGCGAAAAGCTGATGCAAGAGCTGCGCGCTCGTTCATTGGTCAGCGTCGAGCCTCAGCCAATCAGAACGACGCTACCGACGTGCGCTAGGTCTGGCGACCGGTTGGAACCCATGCTGCTGGAGCAATGGTTCATAAACTGTCGAGACATGGCACAGAGGGCGCTGGAAGCGGTTAACTCGAGCCAACTCAGCTTTAACCCTCCGGGTGCCGCGAATGCGTTTCGGGATTGGTTAAGCAAGACGGAAGACTGGTGCATTAGTCGTCAGATTGTGTGGGGCCATCAACCTCACGCCTATCAACTGCCAGATGGAAGTTGGCGCGCGCCCAAAAACACGAAAGAAGTGGATGAGTTGAGAAAGAATGGGGCAAAACGAGATCCAGATGTGCTGGACACTTGGTTCTCCTCTGCTTTGGTGCCTTTGGTGGTGGCTGGTTGGCCCTTTAAACGGAGAACGAATTTGCCTCAGTTGACCTTGATGGAAACTGGACGGGACATATTGGGTGCTTGGGTCTCGAAAATGGTCATGCTCAGTTTGCAGCTGGTTGATCAGCTGCCTTTCAAGTCGGTGCTGCTTCACGGTTTAGTTACGGATCCTTCTGGTCAAAAGATGAGCAAATCCAAAGGGAATGTGGTCGATCCTCTGCAATTAAAGGGGGATTTGGCGGAAATTATCAAGGAGGAGTCAAGTTTCATATTTTTTACATTTGAAGGCACCTACCGTACGTTTGTAAAATTTTATCCTCTTTCGATCTAATCCCATGTTTAGGATGCCCACTTTGCCTCTGTGATGCAGGGAACCAGTTAGAAAGGGGATGTCGCAACATTTTGGCCTATTTCGCGCTTTCTAACTGGTTCCCTGCTTCACAGAGGTAAAATCGGCTCCAAAACATGGGATTAGATCGAAAGAGGATGCAATTTTACATAGGTAGGTTGTGCTTTCAAATCTTAGAAATTCAAAACTCGCTTCCCCTCTCCATACAAACTTTCCCGCCAGATCCCCCCTTTAATCGAGGGCTCGGAAAAGGAAGGTCTTCCGAAAGTGGGGGCAGACGCGCTGCGCTTCGCCCTTCTTTTTCATCAGGATTTCAAGGCGCCCACCCTCGATTTGGACTTGGATTTCGTTGTAAACTCGAGCAAATTCTGCAACAAATTATGGCAGGGCACCCGGTACTGTTTGTTGAGGTGCGACGGGCCGACTGGCATTAAAAATGCACAGCCTGACGCATCGAATTTGCAGCAAGGAAGGGTGCAAGCGGAAGAAGTGATGGATCGTTGGATCCTCAGTCGTCTCACTCGGGTTACGCGAAAGGTTAACGAAGGATGGAACCAGGCGGATCTGCACGTGGTTACGAAGGAGATCTATCAGTTTTGGATGAAAGATTTCTGCGCAACTTACTTGGTACTTTACATGAGTATTTTTCGCTACTTGAGTTAAGTAGTTATTGATCCTGGTCGCAAGGTGCTGGTGGCCCCTTTTTCAGTGTATTTTTAGATGGTCAAGCCGGCGATTTTGTCGACACCTTTCTCACCTTTAATGTTCTGGGACACTTTTTACCGTTCTATGATGACTGAAAGACGTCGACAAGACTGACTGCAGGCTTACCGGTCTTGCCTTGCTTATGCTAATCATGTCGTACTGTACTTACGTTCTAGGAATGGATCAAGCCAATTTTATCCGGTTCTGTTACTGGCGATGTATCAGTGGTACGCGGAGTGTTGCATTTGGTCTTGGACAGATCCCTGAGAATGTTGGCTCCTATGATGCCGTTCATTACTGAGGAGCTTTGGTCGGCGATATTTGCTCCTACAATGGGCGATTCTTACCGAATGCGCCGAAGCATTCACTCTGTGGCGTATCCAACATGTGATTTGGTATGCATGCAAACACATGCGCAAAATCTTACAGGGTTTGCGCAGCTTCGCGTTCCGAAGTTATACGAACCGGTTGCGTCAAGAATTTATTGGTAGTCGCGAGCTGACCCCTCTGTTTCACTTTTTTCGGTGTATAATTTGATAGGAAGGGGGAAAAATTATTGATTATTATTGAAGGGGAAGTGTAATACAGCGGGGCCACAGCTCGCGACCACCCAAAATTCACGACGCAACTGGTCCATAGACCACGTGTTGCTAGCCTTACCTTGGGTGATGTTTCCAGGTGTCAGCACACTTGTTGGATGAATCACTGGAATCTGATATGAACATTGCTCAACGCATTATTCACTCATTCAGCCGACCGCAATTTCAAATACCTCGGAACCTGGAACTAAATGGTATTCGACATACAATAGCAGCACCACCCATCTTAGAGTACTAGTACCGTAGGTAGGGTACAGTACGTCGTAGTATGTATGGTATGGTACATGCCTGTGGATCAATTTGCGCTATCGCGATGGGGTGGTGGGTCGATATCGACCCCGCGGTATTTAGTGGATCCGTGCGTTTACATAATTTATTCGAGATAAGTGTTGCAGTTGGCGTCCTTTTCAGGTTTCGTCACGTGTCCTGCTGAAATGATTGCATCTCTGCAACTGTTTCAACGGGCTGTGCATCGTCTCGGTCGGTTGAATTTGCAAGAAATAGTTTCGGACAATGACGTAGATGCCAGGAAGCGCTTCTCCTCCGTCGACCCTGCGATTTGTATTGAAGGAGGTGTCACCCTATATTTGGATTTCAAGGACTCGGTGAGAAGAAATCACGCTGTAGGGTATTGTGGGGTAAAACCGGACAGGGACAAATCTGAACATGATACGCAGCTCGTGACCAAGGCAATGCAGTTGAGTTGAAAGCAATAAATACACGAGCCAATGGTGCCAAACAGTACCAGACCTCCAGGTAGTTGTATCGATCATTCATGGACCACTCACTACTGGCTGTGGTTGGTTGGGTGGGAAGAGCTTTGGTGTTTGGAATTTCCCATTGTACGGTTTTATCCCGCAGTGCCGTGCCGTGCATGGCTGTGTTTAAATGCGTTACTCATTCATCACCTATGTATTGTCAGTCAACCACTTTGTAGCAGGAGATTACGGACAGACTGGTGAGGAAAGTGTCGACAAGATTGGAGACGACCAGGCGAAAATACGATAAAATGATGAAGATGGAGATAGAACGGAAAGGAAAACCAAGGGAAGACATCGAAGAGAGAAGAAGGATGGCGAGAGAAAGTGTCAAGTCGGAACTGGATTTTTTGCAATCGCAGCTTGATAACTTGACAAGAAGTCAGCAGCAGCGGGATGTGGCTTGATTGAATTGATTGGTTTTACACAGCTCATGCGATGCCATTTATGTAACAGTGCTCATGGGATTGGTTTTAATTTGGGTCTGCTTTTTTCGTGGTTTTCAGAGTTCAGACTTATGGCCCGTTCACATCGAAGGTAGATAAGGTACACCCGGCGCGCGCTGTGCTATGGTTGTCGATGTGAATGGGCCATAATATAGTATATAAATATTTTTCGAAGATTGGTTTGGTGGGTGGTCATTGAATTTGCGTCCGGTTTGCGCTCGTCTGAACAAGCGTAATTTGTCGCTTTATATTTTATGCAAATTTTTAGGCATGTGTTTCAGTTCATGTACTTCTATGCCCAACAATATAGGAGTTCATGACAGCTTACGTGAAAAAAGCAAAACTTCCAGAAAATTACAAGTGATGAATCATTGATGAGTATTATTTATTTTTATGTTAGTTGTGATCCAAAAACATATGAAATAGCTAATTTGTCATTTGTATTGTTTTAGTCCTGTATCATACAGAAGATCAGATCATGGCAGCAGCTCGACTGGAGCAACAAGCGAAAGGCGCAGCTTCGGCTGTTGGTGAATTTTTTCAGGGAAATCCGTTCGCAACACCTATTGGGCGAAAAATTGGTATGTATACCGGTAATGTATTTGTCTGTAAGTACATACATACGTACTATGCCTCCTCCAGACGACCTTGCCTTCTTCATGTTGTCTTGTACAATACGTATGTAGTGAAGGCTCGTTCACATAGCAAAGAACGACGTAAATTCGGCGTGGTCATGGCTACGTACACCCAGCCAGGGATAAACGCGCAATTATATGTGAATGAGCCTCGAGTTTTGCTGATGTATGTATGATGCCGTGTTCACCATACGTCCGACGTCTTTTGGAGTGGCACTGCAAACGACCATGTATAGTCGGAGAAACGATCAAGAGTTCGCTTGACAATTTTGCCGCTCCCGTGGCAATGTAACATTTCTAAACATTCTAAACAAGAATAGCAACCGGCTTTTCGACCCTTTTTCAAAAACTATTGCTATTCTTGTTTAGAATGTTTAGAAATGTTACATTGCCACAGGAGCGGAAAAATTGTCAAGCGAACTCTTGATCGTTTCTCCGACTATACTAGGTAGATACGTACGGCCGTATGGTGAACGCGGCATGAGCGTGTTTGTGTATAGAACAAGCTACGGACAGCCATTTGGCTACCGAAGATTGGGGCCTGAACATGATGATATGTGATATGATCAATGCGAGTGAAGAAGGGTAAGCTAAGCTCAGCTTTCTTTTGGGTAGCCGATTTCAAACCTGAAATGATAGATCTGGTCCTAATTGTGGACTTCTACGCCTTCAGTTCTAAAGTAGAGCGTAAAGTAGAATTCCGGCGTAAAGTAGAATTACGAGTTGCAAAGGTGTCGGGAAAAATTTATACTTAACCTCTCCATATCTCAGATGGCCGTCTGGCCGCATACACCCCTTGCGGCCACCCCCACTGTTTTCTGGCCGCAGTCATCCCACACACGGCTATGGGCGGCCACGGCCGCAGGGTGGCAGCAAGGGGTGTTTGCGACCAGGCGGTCATCTGAGAATATGGAGGGGGTTAAGAAGCGGAAGAAAGCGACGCACACCTACCTCACGCCGTTCTTATTTCAACCACACCTATTGGTAGTGATGCTGATCTGTGTCGCTTAGATTGAGCACGTTGTTTCAGGCCTCGTGATGCTGCGCGAGCAATCAGAAAACGACTGCAAACACAGATGGGTAAGAACAACACGTCAGTGCTCTACTGTCTTACAGTACTGGAGACCGCTGTGAAGAACTGTGATCGGCGCTTTCACGCTGTCATCTGTCAGAAGGATTTTATCGGGGAGTTGGTGAAACTGATCGGCCCCAAATTCGACCCACCACAAGTTGTACAGGAGAAAGTGCTAAGCCTTATTCAGGTATGTACAGTGTTCTACTACTGTGTAACACAGAACAGACACTGCGTTGCAGTTGTTTTATTTGTGGAGATTCATAACGGGGTATTAGGAGGAACGTGGGCGAGTGACCCAAATTACCCCTTCCCAGACAGCAGACACACTGTCCCACGATTGTCGCTGGGAATTGGTCAATGGTGTGCGTACATTACCTACGTTTGAATGAATGGTGTGATGGTGCTGCAATGTTTAGACATGGGCTGACGCGTTCCGCGCTGACCCGAACACGCGCGGAGTCTACGAAGTGTACGAAGAGTTGAAGTCGAAAGGCGTGGAATTTCCGATGACAGACATGGACAATATGGCACCGATTCACACTCCATTACGCGTAAGAAAAACAAAGCTTCTTGAAGATGCCTGCCGATTGCTTGGAAAGCTATTTTCTTGATTATCAATCATGGCATGCAATCGTGGAATGTAAAAGCTTCTGCATGCATTTTCTGCTAGATCGACTGATGCACGGCGAATTCGGAGGCTTTTTTCGGGGGCTGGTCTTTTCTATTTGCATTTTTTGTCTATTTTCTTGTTTCAGTCAGTTCAAACGCCGCCACCGGCTCCTGTTGCTCAGGTTGGAAGGGTAAGCGACTGTGTTTTCTGCTCTTTCATCTTTCAGCTTTCACTCTGTTCTTTTATGCACGTGCACGCAGCTTTGGTCATGCAAGTAGTAGAATCTAGTATTGTCGTCCTGTGCGATGGTGTCCTCCATAAAATACTTTCCTAAAAATGTCGATAAGTTTGTTGCTCAACCAGTTTGATATTCGGTAGGTGTTAACACAAGCCGCACCCAGGCGTCATTGTTGGCAACAAGTCGCCCAACTGTTGTCGGTTTGTTGACAACAAATATGTGAGGATGGTCGGTTTGTTGTAATTTCGTCAACAAACTGACAACAAACCGATAATTCCCATATAACCGACAACAGATGGGCGACTTGTTGACAACAATGACGCCTTGGTGCGGTATGTGTTAATATCCCGATCTTGTGCAATTGCAAATCGGTTTCCAATGCTTACACTTATGTCCGTTTCTTTCAGGCTGATGGCCAGCCTCAGCCAGCGCCCACAAATATCCATCATGAGATAGCCGGTGCTCAACACCTGCAGCAGCCTCTCCCTCCCCCTCCTCCTGTTCCTTCCGGCCCGGTTAACCCGACCCCTGAGCAGTTGTCCAAGTTGCGAGGCGAGTTGGACGTGGTGCAGGGCAACATGAGGGTGTTGCGGGAGATGTTAACGGAGTTGCATCCGGGCCACGAGCAGCCGGACGATTTTCAGCTGCTGCAACAGCTGCATGCCACCTGCAAGGAGATGCAGCAGAGGATCGTGCAACTACTCGAAGCCGTGGCCAACGAGCAAGTGACGAGTAAGTCGAGGCGAGAAGGAAAATTTGCCCAGATGTACCTAGGGAATCGAATCCTGCCTGGGAGCGCCTTAAACCATTTGAGTACACACCTGGATGACCTCAATCAGTCACACAATTTCCGCTTTTGATCTTGACAGCTAGCCGGTTTTTCTTGGAGAGGTCTGCGCCTATTTCGCACCTCTCAATCAACCAGGGCCGACTTGAGTGACAGAATTGAGACTTTGCTTCTCGAGTGCTGGTTGACATAATTTGTAGCCAAGGGTGCTTTCATGCTTGGAACGCAAGCAAATACGACTTTGCACATCCCGTCAGCGGTTATCTGTACTATTTATTTTTTTGCTAGGTACACTACGTTGTAGAGTGCTTCTTTGGAAATGTACCTTGGACACCTTTTTTATGGTCCAGCAGCCGTTTTCCAAACATATTGAGACTTCGTATTACGTTCCCAGTTTAAAATTTAACCCCTCCTGTATGCTGAGATATAGCTGCTGGGGCCAAATCCTCACGCTCGCACTTTTCAAAGTCTTACCATCATTCTACTCCATTTTGTTCGCTGATTTCGGTTTGGGGCATGCCCCTCCGATATTTTGATGAATACACCATGATATAGCCCAAAAAGGGGTAATTTTGGCTAATTTGATCATTTTCGTCAATTTTGGTGGTGTATTTATCAAAATATGGAAGGGGCATGCCCAAACCGAAATAGCGAAAAAAATGGAGTAGAATGATGTTAAGAACTTTTTCAAAAGGTGGCGGGCACGTGAGGGAATTGGCTACCACAGCCATATCTCAGCATACAGGAGGGGTTAAATTTTGAACTGGTCAGCAACGTAATGCGGAAGTCTCAATATGTTTGGAAAACGGCTGCTGGACCATAAAAAAGGTGTCCAAGGTACATTTCCAAAGAAGCACTCTACAACGTAGTGTACCTAGCAAAATAATAAATAGTAGCTCTGCTCAACTGCCTTTTCTGACTGATGCGGCCAAACGTATATGACTCAACCCTTGAATGGGTGCGTCGTGGCGCTTGAGCTCTAGAATTCAACGAACTTTTTCAGACGAATTGCTGGGCCTAAACGATGAGCTGAACAATGTGTTCGCGAAGTACGAACGCTATTTGTCCAATCGCAAGCAATCGATGCCGGAAGCAGAAGCAGCTCAGAATCAAGTATGTAAGTAGGGTACTATGGGGTAAACTCGACCATGGGAAAATCCGGCCACCTATGTTTCAGGGCTGCATATCTCAGCAACCAATGGAAAAATATTATATAAATCGATTCCTTGAACTCTTTCCTTTCAAATGAGCTATTTGGATTCATCATTTGCTGAAACAGCAAGTTCAAAGGAGCTTTAGGGGGACGGGTTTACCCCACAGTACCCTATGTTAGGCCTACTTCTCTTTTTCCATTCATATAGCATTGCATGTATCTTCAGAATGGCCATATTGCACCTACAGCCGCCATGGCCACAGCTGCCATTGATTCCTCCAGGCCGCTGATTGATCTGGGCGATTCGTCTGCTGCTGCGATGCCAGCGCCCCCTGTCGCCTCAGATTTGAGCGCCCGACTGGCAAACATGAGTAAGGAAAAGAATGCAGCACATACAGTACGTATGTCGTTGGTCATGTAGTCTGCTTTTTTGTGCCTTGCTATTGTCGGAACTCTTAGCATTTTCTGAACGGAACGACTATTAACCGTGCGTGTAAAGTTGTGCATTGATTGTGTGTGAAATCAGGTGTGAAATCGAATGATTTGAGCAGCATTCCGTCAGTACCAGCCAAAACAGGAGCAAAGGAGGAGGATGATTTTGACATGTTTGCATCTACGAGAAGCGCCACGTACGAGCATAGCAAACCGACGTAAGGAAGGGTTCTTTATTTTATAGTATGCGTACATGTATGTACGTACTGTACACGTACTATATGATACAAGAGGAGAACGCTGGTATTTGTCGGTTCGGTAGGTGCACAGGAAAGAAAGGAAAAGGAAGAGGAAAGAGAAAAAGGGAAAAAACGAAAGGGATGAGAAGCGAGTGGGTATATGGGATATGGTGTGTAGTGGAAAAGAGAACAAAGGAAAAAGAAAAGGGGGAGGAAAGAGGGAGAAAGAAAAAAGGGAGAAAAAGAAAGGAAAGATAGGAGGAAACGAAGGAGAAAAAGAAATGAGAAAGGGGAGGAAAAAGAAAGAGGAAAGGAAAGAGAAGAGAGAAACACAGTCACTTGCTCAACTGAAAGGGAGCAGACGCAGGTGAAGAGAAAAAGAAAGAAAAGAAAAAAATGCAAATATAGGGTGACACCTCCTTCAATACTAATCGCAGGGCCGACGGAGGAGAAGCGCTTCCTGGCATCTACGTCATTGTCCGAAGCAATTTCTTGCAAATTCAACCGACCGAGGCGATGCACAGCCCGTTGAAACAGTTGCAGAGATGCAATCATTTCAGCAGGACACGTGACGAAACCTGAAAAGGACGCCAACTGCAACACTTATCTCGAATAAATTATGTAAACGCACGGATCCACTAAATACCGCGGGGTCGATATCGACCCACCACCCCATCGCGATAACGCAAATTGATCCACAAGCATGTACCATACCATACATACTACGTACCTACGGTACTATAGTCTGGCCAGTAGGAGTTGGCACCTGGACTCAAGGCGAGTTGCGTAGTTTGCATGTACTTCTGCTAAATAGGAGTAAGAAGCGTGGAAGAAATCGCATTTATCTTTTTTTACGCAATGCGCGCCTAGTGAGTGCCAACTTCTGTTGGCCAGACTATGGTACTCAAAGATGGGTGGTGCTGCTATTGTATGTCGAATACCATTTAGTTCCAGGTTCCGAGGTATTTGGAATTGCGGACGGCTGAATGAGTGAATAACGCGTTGAGCAATGTTCATGTCAGATTCCAGTGATTCATCCAACAAGTGTGCTGACACCTGGAAACATCACCCAAGGCAAGGCTAACTAGAAAATGGGTCTATGGACCAGTTGTTGCGCCGTGAAGTTTGGGCGGTCGTGAGCTGACTCCGTGTATTACATATTTTCAATAAATTTTTCCCCTTCCTTTTTACCGACCAAATAATGCACCGAAAAAATTATACAAAAGGGTCCAGCTCGCGACCACCACAAATTCTTGACGCAACCGGTACGTTCAACTTAACTTCGTAAAGCCTCTGTTAAGATTTTGTGTAGGTGTTTGCATGCATACCAGATCACATGTTGGATACGCCACAGAGTGAATGCTTCGGCGCATTCGGTAAGGATCACCCAGTGTTGGAGCGAATATCGCCGACCATAGCTCCTCAGTAATGAACGGCATAATAGGAGCCAACATTCGCAGGGTTCTGTCCAGGACCAAATGCAACACTCCGCGTACCACTGATACGTCGCCAGTAACAGCACCTGATAAAATTGGCTTGATCCATTCCTGAGAATTAAAAATTAAAATTAAAACATCCAGAACGTAAGTACAGTACGACATGATTAGCATAAGCAAGGCAAGACCGGTAAGCCTGCAGTCTTGTCGACGTCTTTCAGGCATCATCGAGCGGTAAAAAGTGTCCCAGAACATTAAAGGTGAGAAAGGTGTCGACAAAATCGCCGGCTTGCCCATCTAAAAATAAACTGAAAAAGGGGCCACCTTGCGACCAGGATCAATAACTTACTCAAGTAGCGAAAAATAGCATGTAAAGTACCAAATAAGTTGCGCAGAAATCTTTCATCCAAAACTGATAGATCTCCTTCGTAACCAC
Source organism: Epsilonema sp. ZAB3_2 (assembly GCA_030247985.1). Lineage (NCBI taxonomy): Eukaryota > Metazoa > Nematoda > Chromadorea > Desmodorida > Epsilonematidae > Epsilonema > Epsilonema sp. ZAB3_2. The sequence continues at coordinate 18,542 of JASAMW010007188.1, forward strand.
GTGCAGATCCGCCTGGTTCCATCCTTCGTTAACCTTTCGCGTAACCCGAGTGAGACGACTGAGGATCCAACGATCCATCACTTCTGCCGCTCGCAGCCTTCCCTGCTGCAAATTCGACGCGTCCGGCTGTACTTTTTTAATGCCAGCCGGCCCGTCGCAGTTCAACAGACAGTAGCGAGTGCCTTGCCATAATTTGTTGCAGAATTTGCTCGAGTTCACAACGAAATCCAAGTCCAAATCGAGAGTGGGCGCCTTGAAATCTTGATGAAAAAGCAGGGCGAATCGCAGCGCGTCCGCGCCCACTTTCGGAAGGCCTTCTTTCTCCGAGCCCTCGATTAAGGGGGGATCTGGCGGGAAAGTTTGTATGGAGAGGGGAAGCGACTTTGAATTTCTAAGATTTGAAAGCACAACCTACCTATGTAAAATTGCATCCTCTTTCGATCTAATCCCATGTTTTGGAGCCGATTTTACCTCTGTGAAGCAGGGAACCAGTTAGAAAGCGCGAAATAGGCCAAAATGTTGCGACATCCCTTCTAACTGGTTCCCTCATGCACCACGAGAGGCAAAGTGGGCATCCTCAACGTAGATTTGGTGGAAAGAGGATGATTTTAGCACGTAGGTGCCTTCAAATGTAAAAAATATGAAACTTGACTCCTCCTTGATAATTTCCGCCAAATCCCCCTTTAATTGCCAGAGGATCGACCACATTCCCTTTGGATTTGCTCATCTTTTGACCAGAAGGATCCGTAACTAAACCGTGAAGCAGCACCGACTTGAAAGGCAGCTGATCAACCAGCTGCAAACTGAGCGTGACCATTTTCGAGACCCAAGCACCCAATATGTCCCGTCCAGCTTCCGTCAAGGTCAACTGCAACGCAAATCAGTTCTCCGTTTAAAGGGCCAACCAGCCACCACCAAAGGCACCAAAGCAGAGGAAACGAGTGTCCAGGCACATTTCGATACCGTTTCTGCCCCATTCTTTCTTCAACTCATCCACTTCTTTCGTGTTTTGGGGCGCTCACCAACTGCATCTTCTGGCAGTTGATAGGCGTGAGGTTGATGGCCCCACGCAATACTGACGACTAATGCACCAGTCTTCCGTCTTGCTTAACCAATCCCGAAACGCATTCGCGGCACCCGGAGGGTTAAAGCTGAGTTGGCTAGAGGTAACCGCTTCCAGCGCCCTCTGTACCCCACAAACAGCCCACCACCCCAACAAAAACAAAGAGCACAAAAGAGCGACAGCAGACAAGAGAAGAAGACACGCCCACCAAACAAAAACCCAAAACAAAACCACAACAGCCCACCACCACCAAACGCCACAAACAAAACAAACAACAAACACCCACACAACCCACCCCAGTTCACACCCCAATCCAAAAAGATCAATAACCGGCCCAGCTGTATTGATGTCAATCACTATCACAAGCTTGGTTTCGGCTCTCACTCAACAGTACATATACACATGTAGCCGACATACTGTAGGTACTTACGGTACCTTGAGAACTCCAGTGCCGAAGCTGGCATCCACAGCCTCATCTCCAATGATGGGCAACAGCCGGTCCGTGATTGGTTGCCTCACAAACTGACCAATGAGGGAAAAGAAACGGGAATCGTTCGGATTTACTGCCACAGCCACATCTGCGAACATCGTTTCAGGTCGCGTGGTGGCAACGGTCAACTTACTGCAGGTGCTACAACAAACGCGACACTGAACACCCGTCGAAACCAAAACCAGAATGCAATCGACGCTGATACGAGGAATTTCAGTATGAGTGAAAAAATACCCCGTCTTCGTAGAAAGCGGATAATCGATAAAGTACAGCCATCCGACCGATAACGGCTGCTCAGTTCCGGGAAAATGCATCCTTTCCGGCGTCTCAATTTGTCGATGCGTAACTTCCAAGTCCGAAACGGTGCTCTGGAGGTAGGGAGACCAATTGACCAGTCTCTTAGCGCGAAAGATCAAACCCGCATCAAACAGTTGGCGAAATGCTTCATACACAGCAGCAGAAAAATTCTACCAAAAAGAAAAAGTTAAACAAGCGGTCTAAAGGCAAATCGAAGCTTGTGTTATGCAAGGAATAAGCTGCCAATATGCGCGAATGTACGTACACTACGTACGTGCGTACTTTATCCAATGTGTCATAAGTGAGATCTTCATCTAAAGCCAGACTCGCTCCCATTCTACCCAATTGACCGGATATTTCACTTACACGCCTGGAAAGCAAAACTAAAATATGGTCATGCATGCACTATTAGGCATGTTATCTCTTCTCTATCTCAAAAACGTACGCAGTGCCACCGTACGCAATAAAGAGCGTGTACTATAGTCTGGCCAATAGCAGTTGGCACCTGGACTCAAGGCGAGTTGCGTAGTTTGCATGTACATCTGCTAAATAGGAGTACACGAAGCATGGACAGAAATCCGCATTTGTAAATCTATTTTACGCAACGCGCCTTGAGTCCAAGTGCCAACTGCTATTGGCCAGACTATAGCCCAGTGAGGAGGTACAAGAGAGGAGATTTGAGAAATTGAGCTGTGCAGTCAGATGGGGTCGTGCGCTAAGAGGGGCGCAATCCCGTACTGCGCTGCGTGTTCGACTCACACACTGGCTGCCCAATTTTTCAGATTTCTTCTCTTGTCCTCAAATCTCTTAATAGCAGGGTCTGTTGGCGCTTCTTAGTTGGTGCAAACCGTACTTACCTCTCCCTCCATTTTCGGCATTCGTTTAGGAACTCTTCCTTTGACATTGTGTTACGCATACGACCTGTCCTCCGTTGCAAATCTTTTTCAACCGCGACTTGGGTCGCAATACCAGCGTGATCAAATCCTGGTATCCAAGCCACCTGGACATACGAAAGGGCAATATATCAACACGATGATGATACACGCAAGCAACAGGTGTGTATATATAGATGCCACCTAACGAAAGATACAACTACGTATAGTCGGAGAAACGATCAAGAGTTCGCTTGACAATTTTGCCGCTCCCGTGGCAATGTAACATTTCTAAACATTCTAAACAAGAATAGCAACCGGCTTTTCGACCCTTTTTCAAAAACGATTGCTATTCTTGTTTAGAATGTCTTAGAATGTCAGATTGCCACGGGAGCGGCAAAATTGTCAAGCGAACTCTTGATCGTTTCTCCACTATAGTACGTACGTACTACTGCTACAACAGTGTGAAACGTACGTACATATAAAAGCATACCATATTCCCGCACATATGTCGATATCTGACTATTGAATCCTGGATAGCAATAGTCAAAGCATGACCAATATGCAAATTTCCCGTCACGTTTGGAGGAGGAAGACACATTACGAAAGTTTCGCCACTGCAATGCTCAAATAGAGGATCTCGCAAAATGCCTCGAGCACGCTCAGCAGCTATTACGTCTTTGTTCAGAGCGTAAAAAGCGTGACTTGGCCGGAAAAAGTCATTCTCCACCCACCAACGGTACCAATTTTCTTCTACTGAGGCGGAATCGTATTTCTCAGCAATTCTCCCGTCGAATTCATTCCCTTTCTCCAGGCAAGGATTACTACAGGATAGTCTGATGTGTCGTTGTAAGCGACACAGCACGCGATCAAATTTGTGCAGGCGACACAAAATACGCACACTACGAAGTGTCGTACACGCGCACATGTCGAGCGGATGGGAAATCTAAGGAAAATAGGCCCAAATCTCCCTCGGTATTTCTTCTTTTCTTTGTTTTCTGAAGTTTTCTCCCGCAAAAAATACTCTGGACCCAACTACCGTTTGACCGGTCGCATATTGTTTTATAAATTTGGATGTGTTCAGAGTATTGCAGTCTTTGTTTATGTTTTATAACTACTATTTATTTTTTTGCTAGGTACACTACGTTGTAGAGTGCTTCTTTGGAAATGTACCTTGGAAACCTTTTTTATGGTCCAGCAGCCGTTTTCCAAACATATTGAGACTTCCGCATTACGTTGCTGACCAGTTTAAAATTTAACCCCTCCTGTATGCTGAGATATAGCTGCTGGTAGGCCCAAATTGCCCCTCACGTGCCCGCCACTTTTTTCAAAAGTTCTTAACATCAGTCTACTCCATTTTTTTCGCTGATTTCGGTTTGGGGCATGCCCCTTCGATATTTTGATGAATACACCATGATATAGCCCAAAAAGGGGTAATTTTGGCTAATTTGATCATTTTCGTCAATTTTTGTGGTGTATTTATCAAAATATCGAAGGGGCATGCCCCAAACCGAAATCAGCGAAAAAAATGGAGTAGAATGATGTTAAGAACTTTTGAAAAAAGTGGCGGGCACGTGAGGGGCAAATTGGGCCTACCAACAGCCATATCTCAGCATACAGGAGGGGTTAAATTTTGAACTGGTCAGCAACGTAATGCGGAAGGCGCAATATGTTTGGAAAACGGCTGCTGGACCATAAAAAAGGTGTCCAAGGTACATTTCCAAAGAAGCACTCTACAACGTAGTGTACCTAGCAAAAAAATAAATAGTAATAAATCATCGCGTCTCAACTGTATGTATCTATATGCAGCGCGAGTTTTGCCTTTTTTTGCGTTCGCGTATTTAGATTTGGGCAAGAAGGCAAGGCATAGGAGTCCTTGAAGGCAAGGTTAGAATAAGGATAATGTTCGAAATATGATGGTGAACGGTTGCCTGACACCAGAAGGAGGAGAAGGAGGCAATTTGCTGTTCTGCGCGGAATCTGTACGATGCAAGCAGTGTTCAGCCAATAACGGTCTGCTTAGCGATGGTTCTTTGTCTCTGTACGAGCGTAGAATTGTTTGGAGAGACGCGGGTGGTGCAGAGAAAATTGCAGTGGGCTACGGACAGATAAAATGTGTGTATTTGTATTATTCATTGTTGTGCTTTTTATGATGTAGGTACTGTATGTACGTACGTTTCGTAATTCGTATCCGTATGAAAGCTCGGTGCGCTGAGAAAATGTGGAATTGATTTCTACAGTCAATATTTTTCGAAAATCTTCGCATTCTCTTTGTGCACAGACTAATATTATGTATATTTTATGACATGAACCGACAGTTAGTTCTCATGGCAAATTGTTTTAGGCCAGCGTGTTTCTCCTGCGGGCAAGGCCAAAGTGCAGTTACAGTTGATCATTCTACCTCCTGCCAGTGCCCAGTTGGGGGAGTCGGTCACGTTTCAATTTACGCACGCGGAAGGCAGTGAAACACAGTCGAAGGATCGAGACACGGTGAAGGAGCTGCTTCAACAACTACTGCCAAAATTCAAGCCGAAAATCACGGAAGATCTCAATGAAAAGCACAAGTACGCAACCGCTACAATATTATGCATTGCCAGTTTGTTTAGTCGGGTATTGAGGGGTAAACCCGGTTATGGGGTAAACTCGGACACCTAAGTGTCTTTTGGGACTACTTACTGCTTCAGGAAGTGCTCAACCAAATAGCTCATTTGAAAGAGGAGAGTTCAAGGAATCGGTTGATGTAATATATGTTTCAACGGAATCGGTCCATTCATTGGTTATTGAGATATGCAGCACTGAATTCTAGTTGGTCGGGTTTACCCCATAGTACCCTATATGTATATAAGTTTTGGTTTGGGTTGTACGGTGTACCTATCTTCACTACTTGCCTGTTAACAAAAATGCATAATCCTTCATAGAAACCCTCTAGATCAGTGCATTCAAATCATATGGGTTGTTGTCTTTGCAGGATACTTACGGAAAATCCACAGCTTTTTGCGCTATATCGCGATCTCGTATCGACTAAAGTGCTGTCTGCAGAAGAGTTCTGGAAGCATTATTACCATGACAAGAAGAAGGTAGGTACGCCTTTTCATATTTGCTTTCTCGAGCCTGGTTGCTGTGTTCTCGGTAAATTATTGTTGGGGTGTGTATTTGGTATGTACGATGCGGTACATATCGTGATTCGTTTTAGGTTGCTGCTAAGCATGATCAACCGTCTACGTCATCAGTGGACGACGGTACGAAGGTGGGGATTTCTGCCGGATTTCTTGCTGACGTCACTCACGTGGACGGCTGTAATCAGCTTGAGTACAACCTGACCAAAGATGTGATACAAGCCATTTTCCGAACTTATCCCACTGGTATGTACTAATATTGTGTAATATAGCTGTTGAGCCTTGTATTGCATGTCTACGTACGTACAGTACACGATACGAGTACTTGGAGCAGGTATGAACGTACACATTGGCTGATAATAGATACGTACGTAGTGTCCAGTGCAGGAATGAGTACGTACACTACCTATCACTGGGCACTTGATTTTCTTTCGTTTTCAGTGAAAAAGAAGCATTTGGAGCTGGTTCCGCACGAATTGTCGGAGAAGGAGTTTTTCGAGAAGTTCTTCCAGTCGCAATACTTTCATCGCGATCGCACTGGCTTTAATCCCAAGGATCCGTTCGCTTCTTGTCTTCAAGAGGATGAAAAGGGTAAACGTAGCTACCTAACCAACAACAACTGCATGTGCGATTCAGCTTTCAGAAGTGTCCTCTTTTGGTTTAGCCGACATCACAGAAGTGCAACGCGGTATAGATTCAGTGCCAGAACGGGTAGACCTGAGTCGAATTCAGGAAGAATTGCCGGCCACACTGCATGATGTAAGCTGCATATTTGTTTACCTTTTCTCCTGTCTCAGTGCAGTTGTAGGGTACTGTGGGGTAAACCCGGACACCTAAAGCTTTTCTGAACTTGGCGCTTCAGCAAATGATGAACATGGTAGCTCACTTGAAAGAGGAGAGTTCAAGGAACCGTTTGGTAGAATACTTGTCTCAATCGGTCGTGTATGGTTGCTGAGCTGAGATATACTAGGTGTTCGGGTTTACCCCGTGTCCAGGTTTACCCCACAGTACCCTACCTCATTTCTCTTTGCAACACCCTGTATGTACCTATGCAAAACAGGTTCGTTTTTTGAAGGAAAAGGACGGTCCATCAACTTCCGCATCCTCGTCTTCCTCCTCTTTTTCTCTGCTGAGACGCTTCAACTTTCATTCGAGTCGAGTGCTGAACGCGTGTTTGGGTGAGCAAATGCCATCTACGAGCGGTCATAGTGCCGGTGGTGGACACGCTAGCAGCTCTTCTACTGTCGGCTTCTCACTGCCACAAACCAGCAAGCAAGAGTGCAGCTCTACGCAACTGCCGACTAAGGTATGTACGTACGTACTGTGTGAGTTGGAGCTGTCATTCAAACTACCCTGTTCCGTCGGAAAAGATGTAGGGTACTAATGGTTGCTGAGATATACTACAATGTAAGTCCGGGTTTACCCCACTGTACCCTACATTGTACTACTTGCGTAGTAAGGATGTGTTTTCCGCTGCGAATCCTCAACGTCAGAAGGATGCGGTATCCGAAGTCTCGTAGCACCGAACACCTCCTCTCCTGCACATCTGTTCCGATGCGATAGAGATAGAGGCGGATTGAGTGTTGGAGCAAGAATGTTACTACAATAGTCTGGCCAGAGAGCTCGCTATGGAACTCAAGTCGTCTTGCGTAGTTTGCGTGTACTTCTGCAACATCGGAGTACACGAAGCAAGGACAGAAATCCGCATTTGTGAATCTATTTTACGCAACGCGACTTGAATCCCATTAGCGAACTTCTACTGGCCAGACTGATGAATCCATAATCTCATGAGCTCGACTCACGTGTGTATTCTTGATCCATGATGCTTTTGTTTTGTAGAAGCGTCGTTTATCCGGTTACGAGATCTCGCTAACGTCTGACGAGACTGCGTCTTCTACCACTGAATGGGCACCGCTTATTCTGGAGGAGGCTGCGCGACTCTACCAGACCCAGTCGCATTCTTCCACCACCGCCTTATCCACTCCTGCTGCTGAGAAAGGCCAAGGCGATGACGGTACTACTATTTCTTCCAAACAGCAGACTGAATGGCGCTCCATACTGAGGGAAACGGCAGCGGCTTTGAGCAGAAATGACGGGGAGTTGGAACAGTCCATTGCGGTATGTATTCAGTCAAACTTGAAACATAATCTTTACGAGCTTGGGGTCCGGTTTTACCCCACGCACAATATCTCAAAGGTTGTTGATCCCAAATGTACCAACATTGATTTCCAGGGTATCGATTGCACATTGGCAGGCGATGTACTAATGAAGCTCTCTGAAAAGGCTGGTTCTGTTGATGAGGCTGACATTTTGAGCAGCAAATGTGCCAAGGAGCTACAGGAGGAAGTGAGGACGACCTACGTGGCAGCTTGTGAGCTATTGCGTCATTTCTGGTGCTGTTTCCCGCTCAGTCCTTCACAGCCAGAACTGGAGAAAAAGGTGTGTATATCGGGAACTACGGAGTAGGATACTATGGGGTAAATCCGGCCATGGGAATATCCGGCAACCTAAGTTTCTAGACTTCATATCTCAGCAACCAATGGACCAATTGAGGATAGCAATCGATTCTTTGAACTCTCCTCTTTCAAATGAGCTATTTGGTTCATCATATGCTGAAACGGCCAGTTCAAAGGAGCTTAGGTGGCCAGATTTACCCCACAGTACCCTACACTCGGTCGTGTGCTAGTAGGGGTATTCCCTGCTAGCCAAGTTGGAAAGAACGACTTACAGTACAAACAAGATGGCCGGATTTACCTCGCACAACAAAAAGTTGTTATCTGTTGCGGAAATGCATGGCATGTGCGTGCATACGACCGTACACGATTTGAGATGGACGAAAGATGAATGTAACTTGACGTTTTCAGATGATTCGAATGACGGAAACGCTGCGAAAATTCGAGAAAAATAAATTGCAGGTTTTGGAGAGGCGGTTGGAAGAAGCGGGCATTTTGACCAACGTAAAACCAAGTACCCGTTCGCCCTCGTTGTCGTTACTTGTATCCTCAATGAGGTCGTATAAGTTCTTGGTAAAGCGCTTGCGTACATGAGATTTTGGTGAATTTTTATGTCATATCGATAGGTGGACCGTATAGGTAGGCCTCTGTTTTTTTTGCAGAGCTTGTCACATGTTCGATCCATGATTTCGGCTGCATTGGAAAAGCATAGAACTTGGGAAGAGCGAAATGCCAAACATCAATGACCATTACTAGTTATCGTGCATTTTGTTTGTTTTGCAATATCGTAATGTATCTTTCAACTCGCCTACTAGTAGGCATGATTCAACAACATACCTTGTGCGATTTTACTGCTCCCGCCTTTTATTGAGCAGTAATGAGCAGTGTTGTGATATGCCGCTTTGAATGATGTAGGGCAGTAGGCCTGTACAAAAAATTTACCTGAGAAAAATATAAGAATTTGATTTTACACACGATTTGTAAAGGAAATAAACATTTTAAACTGCTCTTTTGTATGTGGAATGGGAGTTAGTGATTTTGAAATCTTGGCTTGATCCTTGATCCAAGCTCGCACTACTTTGCTTGCTTTTGACTCATTCAAATCACTGAATGCGAAGGATTTACGTATAGTACGATGCAGTGTTTGATAGGATGAGGCATCTTCAAAACGGTGGACATGTTTTCAAGTGTGGATGTCGTCATTTCGCATCTGTTTCTTCCAAGGATTGGCGACCTGAACTGGACTTCGATTACCTGCTCAACCCTGCCAATACGGAGGAAATTCGCCAAAATATCGCCGTACGAAAGCAGGTGGGGGATATTGACGCTGTGTTGAACCTGTGGCAGCGTATTCAATCGTACCTGCCTTCTCCGGCGGCCCAAAAAGCCCGATTCACACATGCAATTCCTTGATAATACTGACAGAAGTGACGTGTCGCGTTCAGATATGCGGCGGCGTACGCCCGGCGTGCGTACGCAGCATATCTGCACGCGGCATTATAGTGCAAAATTTTTTCGACTTGCCCAAAATGCACGTTTGAATCCGGCTATGTCGAAGGTGCGCCAGCACAGACTGAGGAGGCACAACTGCGTCAATTATGGACGCAGTTTTATACCGAAGCAGCTCAACTGCCCAATCGTACGTACGAAGGAACGTTGAACGGCGACGAGAATCGACTGGTGTCTACGTTTGGCGTCCTGCCAAAATTCTCCGACTTTCAGCCGAGGGAAGCAGAGGAGGTGGGCATCAAATACAGAGCTCTGCGCACTGATATTACTGAAACTGCTGGAGAGAAGTCATACGTCCTACTGGGACCGTTTGCACGTTTAGAAACGGCATTGATTCGCATTGCCATGAAGTACGTAGGTACCTACATACGTATGTACTGAATATATCCACGTCCAGCATGTTGGTAGCTCAGGTAGGTACTGTACTATGCTCCAGCATAGGTATTGTACGTAGTAAGTAGCGTTCATTCATACTTACAGATTTTAGGTACCCTACATATATGAAGCGTTCCATTCATTCCATGCATACTGCATGAGTGGTTTTTTGCAGAAAATTGCTCTCGGAAGGCTTTCAACTGCTGTCCGTTCCAGATGTCATATCTCAGGATATTCCAGTGGCGTGCGGTGTCGCACAAAGATCAGAGCATGGCATACTGTATCAGTCGACCAAGTCAGCAACGGGAGGAAGTGACCAACAGAAATTGTGTCTATCAGGAACCGGCGAAATGGGCATAGCTGCATATTTGGCCGGGAAAACGTTTGAATCGGGCCAACTGCCAATGAAATTGTGCACCGTTAGTGCCTGCTACAGACCGGAGGTGGGCCGAGGGAAAATGGGACATGGATTGTACAGAGTACATGAGTTTACCAAGGTATGAATCAATCATTTTTCGATGTAGTACTACACTACAGGGTGTATCAGAATAAACTCACCGGTTTTTTGTGCTTATATCTCCACAACAGAGTGTCATATTTCAATGCGGTTTTTTGCGTTGAATAGCCAAGGCTTCAACGTTGGTGCAGCCAAAATTTTAGCTTCCTAGGTTGTCTTGTCATGGCGCTGTAAGCGGTCAAAGTTGCGGCACCTTTTTGGCGCAAAACGGAGGCAGGGCACTGAGGCGGCGCAACGGATTTGCATTTTCGCTTTTTTCTCCCTCTTTCAAGTCTGTCCACCATTCCACGCTAACTTTTATGCATTTTTGAGCAGTCTTGTCGAAGTTTGACGTCAGTTTCATCACCATGGCTTCGGCGTCCCAAGGAAAAGCTTGGATGACTGAATTTTGGCTGTAACACTGTTTGCCAAGTTTGAATCTGCAAGAGAAGTGGTACGGAGTTGGAAAAACTCTACCGAAACTTGTGCTCCAGATAAAAACTGGGGAGAGGAAAACTGCGGAAGAAAAACTGAGGAGAGAACTGGGTTAGGTAAACTGGGGAGAGAAAAACTGGAGCCGATCTGTACCTGGCCGCCTGCAAAATTGTGTGAAAATTGACGCTTTGCAAATCGAGCTGTTTGAGCCGCTTCCTGTTGACCTAGAAAGCTGAAATTTTGGCTGCTATAACGTTGAAGCCTTGGCTATTCAACGCAAAAAACCGCATTTGAATAGGTTTACACGCTGTTCGTACTTTCGCCTGCTCGTACTTTGCCATTTAGTACTCATGCGTTTCGTACTTTTCCAAGTTGGTACAATTTCCAGCTGGTACAGTACCCAGTACGTACAATTTGCTGTTGGTACACCCCTATAGTCTGGCCAATAGCAGTTGGCACCTGAACTCAAGGCGCATTGCGTAAAATAGATTTACTAATGCGGATTTCTGTCCACGCTTCGTGTACTCCTATTTAGCAGAAGTACATGCAAACTACGCAACTCGCCTTGAGTCCAGGTGCCAACTGCTATTGGCCAGACTATAACTGGTACTCAAGGCACCACCGTTTCGTACTTTTTCCAGTACGTACATTTTTCATTAGGTACACAAATTTTTTACTGCAGTTATGTTCAAAATGGTGGATGTGCTAGATGGCTGGCGATGCCTCGGCTGAACGCCCTCGCGTTCCCTCCGTTGATGAAGACCGGCACCAGTATCTGCTGCAAAGCTTATTTGCCCGTCTTTGCTCCTGTGCAAAAATAGGCCTATACATAATATCTCAGCTAAGATGTTATTCCTCAAGCTCCGACTGAAGTCGTAAATCCTGGGTTGGTGTAGACAGTTTGAAAAACCAAAGGGTGTCTATGCACCATGAACAAAGTAATACAGCGCGCATGCGTAATACACTTGCGAAACGCGTGCCGTTCTTATCCTCTTCTTTCACAACTGTCTATGCGCGCACGCCGTACTATGTGCGCGGTGCATAGACACCTTTGGGTTTTTTCCAAACTGTCTACAGCGACCCAGGATGTACGACTTCTGTGGGAATTTTATAAATGTGTACAAGGTACGACTGTACTACATTCTGTAGAGTAAACGTAGAAACATACTGTAATGCGCTTGCATTTTTGAGCTAATTTATTATAACACCTGTTGTACGTACAGTACAGTATGCACTATGCAATGCAAATGTACGTACCACGTTTTGTACCAACTGATAATTGTACCAAGTGTTGTACGAAATGCAACTTCCAGTTTTTTGTACGATTTTCTTGCGTACGTAATGAACAAAGTACGAACTGGATACTGTACCAACCTGGAAAAGTACGAAATGGCGAAAGTACCAATATCAGAGTACGAAGTGGATTTTGTACGAACAGCGCGCATACCTTTGAATATGACACTCCGGTGGGGAGATATAAGCACAAATACCCGGTGAGTTTATTCTGATACACCCTCTATTTATGTGTACGTATGTATGTACATACATTATGACGTACTGTATTGTATACGTAGGCAGGTACACGTACTAGTATGTATTGTTGAAATGTATTTTACTTGCAGGTAGAGATGTTTGGCGTTACGTCCGAGTCAATAGAAGCGAGTGAAGGAATGCTGCAAGAGTTGGTGCGCACTCAGACGGAGTTGTTCAGCTCATTGGGATTGCATTTCAAGTACGTACTTGAGTTACAATAGGATACTTTTCCACATTGTCCCATCTCCTACAGTACGTCATTCATGTTTGTTCAGCCTTCTGGAAATGTCCAGCGGGGAATTGGGGGCGGCTGCATACCATAAGTTCGATGTGGAAGCCTGGATGGCCGGCAGGGAAATTTTCGGCGAAATCTCCTCCGCCTCCAACTGTTCAGACTTTCAAAGTCGCCGATTGGGGGTAAAATACAAGAAAAAGGAAGGAGGAAAGGCTTTCGTGCACACTGTGAATGGAACTGCGTGTGCTTCTACGAGGTTACTGATAGCCCTTGTGGAAACTCATCAACGAAAGGTAAATAAATTGGTAAAATGATGATAAGGGATAAGACATGCACTTGGTACGAAAACCAGCGTCAGTGGAATCAGCAATCATAAAAAATCTAGGCGAGTCCTATAGTGTTTATGAATTCCTGGTACTTCACCGTAATTTTGTCCCGCGCTTTTATGGTAGAGAAACGGCCCGTAACTAGCACTCTTGGTCGTCAGAAGCGAAAGTGACGAAAATTAGCTCGGTTTTTTGCTTCAGAATTGGTCGCTGTCTCTGCCAGAAATTGTGACAGCCGAACTGGACGAGATGGGCAGAAACCAGCCTGAAGGCGACCGCATTCAGCTTCGCTTGCTAAGTCGCGATGTCAGAACGAAGATAGAAGAGATTTCTTTGGACATTTCGTGACTATTTGACTAGAATAAATAAGTTGTCGATCACAGGTATTTTTCTCTGCTCAATTTTGTGCCAATGATCCAGCCTACTACCGGTCCAATCCAGTAGACCATACAGTGATCGAGCGACGAGAATCCTTCACAGCCGAATAGAACACTGGATGCAAGAATGGGATTGAAGAACATGCCAGTTTTCTCCATGCCTAGAAATGGAATCGTCTGTCTAACCCTAATGTACCAAGTGTTGTAATAATCAAATGTGTCTTCACACTGAAAATGATAATTACCAATGACAGTTATCAGGCCGACTTGTAGCGCTGCCAACACATCGACAACCGCTCTTCTGAATCTTCCGGCTGCTTTCAAGGCCAAATAACGATCCAGCAAGGTTGCCACCAGTTCGTACAAAATGGCTTCCGTTAGTGTTGCCTGAAAAAGTACCGTAATCCATCAAAGGCAACTGTTTGCTGGAACTACCAGACGAAAGACCTGCAAATTTGCAGAGCAGAACATCTGTCGAAACTTGTTGCGGTGGCCGTGGCTCATTTCGAAGCGCCAAAACATGCGGGCAACTCGGTAAGAGCAGACTCCGGCCACGCATTCTGCGGCAACCAATCCCAGAAAGCGTCTGGTGGGCAGTGACCTCTTGACCAACCACTGTTCGAATAAAGCGCACGGGTTTGAGCTGACATGGCCGCGTTTCGTTTGGATATGCATCCATATCACGGTTGACACGGCCACGAAATAGGCCAAAAGGCCGTAACTTTCGAGTATCGCCGACGTTTCAAAGACGCAACTTGCCAGTTGCAAAGTTCCCAAGAATTCGTCGCAAAGTTGCAGTCGAAAGTACACGCTCGGATCGGTGTCATTCCAAATTAGTCTCGCGATTCGTCGAGATAATTCGCAAAATAAAAATACGTAAGCGTAAAAACTAATTGATGCGAGTAGCTCCATTTTTGCAACCACTAGTAAAAATGCACAAGCCGCGTTTTTTACTGTACAAAATCAAAACAGAGACTTGAAAAGGTTAGGCGACTTTTGATGTTCCGTCACCAAAACTGGTAGCCATAAAATTTCATTGTGCGACGAGATGTTTTGATGCATAAGTGTACGTGCGTATGCATGCGTACACCAGTCCAGTTGTCACAGCAAAAGCGATAGTGTCGTCATCACACAATTTTTGGTGACATAGTCTTACTACACTATATAGTAGTGGTACAAAATCAACAAAAGGGCCACTTGTGCTATTCGCAATCGCAACACACAAAGGCTCTATCCGCAAAGGTGTGCGGTATTTACTAAAATGTGGAGTGGCGGAGAGCCAATTTGCAATCTTTACCTAAACGTGTGTGCTAAAAGTGCTTTACAATATTCGTACACAACACACATAGGCCTATATCATACTATTGGAAAGTGTCAGAAAATAGCATTATCCTACTAAACGTTAACTATAAAATACGTCACATCACAAATGCCTAAAACCACGCACAACAAAAAGCAACCGTCTAAAATTGGTAGATAAGGTAGTTTCTCATTCACAAAAGCACACAAACGCAGACCTATACCAAGACATCTCTTTGTTGATAGGCCTATCAGTCTACATCTGCCTTGTCTTCATCTTCCAGAACGCCCAGAGCTGTTCGCACTGCATGGTACACAATATTTGGAAGCTGCAACAACGAAACACGCCTGTGTAATCTTTTCCTCGTACCTACCTACACGGCAGTACGTGTAAATTTTCGCACCACGGGCAAAGGTCCATGCTCATTACGCATGTAGGTACATACATTCTTCGAAGTGCATACGATGCATACACCAACCTGAAGTTTATCTTCCCTGTTCGCGTGAGCTCTGGTCAACCAACGGAACTCTTTGGAAATCAAGGCCGATTGTTTCACGCCCTCCGGAGTCACAAAATCTTCAGCCACTTTGATGCAGGAGAGAAGATTCTGAACCTGGAAAACGCATGACGATAGCTTACTATACGATCACAGTCACACACTACCCTGTACGTTTTGGTCAGGACAGGACCCAGAAAGCAGGAAAGCCAGTGTGTTCCCACTTGTCCAGACTTACTACACCCCATACAGTTCCCCATGACTACGTACACAAGGCAAGCGAGCGACCTCCTTCTTCTAGCTCTTACTTGATGCGCTGCCCCCGCCGGTATGAACACGGCGTCTCCGAGCATCTGTACGAAGGTGCAGCCGCGCACTCCGCCCTCCTTCCTCCCACCCGCCGACCACTCCTCCAGCTCTCTCTTCAACTGACCCGTGAGAAAGAGCTTCTGGTCGTGAATCGCATCGTCCAACTGCTCCAGCACATGCACCTGCTTCTGAAACGCCTGCGACAGTTCCTTGGAGCCATAACGAACCGCTTTCTGCTGTTGCTAAAAAGAACGAATTCGATACGATACACATACTGGATGTACGCTCATTGGATTTAGTACATATGTACATACCTCGCCAACCCACTCCCGTATAAGCGCATTGTCCTCCGGTCTAAAAATGGTCCATATGGCTCCGGCTCGACGCCAGTTCCGTTTAACCCTTTCCATATCCGCTTGACTGACGCCTTCTCTTGCGCACTGTTCCAAAATTCCTGAAGGAAACGCCGCACTGGTTACATAGGCATGGGCATAATGCCACATTGGGTTACACGGGCATGGGCATAATGCCGCATGGAATGGGTTAAAATACGCATGCTGGAAGGAAAATATGATGGTGACTCACTCTTTTTCAGTACTGACGGTCTCGCTCCTTCGGGCACCGTTACGTTCACCATCACGTTCACCGCGTCTGATATGTCCAGATGAAGACAGGTGGACGCCTTGTCTGGGTCGTAGATCATTCCTGTAGTACGCATCGACACGAATTCCAAATGAACAGGACTAAGTACCATAAGTATACATTGGTAGATCTGCAACTTTTTGGAAGACGGAAAACGGATCGATAATGCGTTTGGTAATACAGTGTTTGAGCGTTTTAGGAAATACATCAGTAGTGGACAGGGAGAAGGGAGGGAGGGAGGAACAGGCCATCGAGCGGAGCGACGAGCGCTGCTCGCTGGTCAAAGGAGAGACCAAAGGCTATAGCACAAGAGGAAAACAAATGAGCGGGGCTGCGTGTGGCAGGCAGGACAAGGCTAGCCCAAACAGGGAGCAAGGAACAACTTGCGTGCCGCAGAAAGAAGACAGGCTCGCTGGGTTGGGCAGCCTTCACTAATTGCCGTCAAGGAGCGCACAACAAACAGCCAAGAAGGGCGATGACAAGATAAGTGGAAACCCTAACCCAAAAAGTGACCAGAGAAAATAAACGCATCTCCTCCGTCTTCCATAAACTTGAGGCTACTATACAGTACACACACATTTCTATCCTATTCTACAGGGTGTCCCATTTGGATATATCATGTCGTTTGGGGTTATAACTTGGGAACCACTACAGTTAAGACGCTGAAATTTTTTTTGCAGATACCCAAGAATATGCATAACCTTATGTAAAAATTTCGTCCCAAAACTCCAATCTGAACATAAGATATTGGTAGCCCAAGCTTCGACCACGAAAATCACAACTTTCTGTATCGCAAGCCTGGTGTGCAGACGAATTCTTGTGGGAGTTTCATCACAACGCTGGTGAATTATGTTGAAACTGTTGAAAATGGCAACATGAGATTCCAGAGGAGACAACAATGCAAAGGGCTGTTCCTTTCATCATTCATTGCTAGCCACACATGCGTATATCGGTTCACTTCACACCTCGTCTCAGACAAAACGAAACCATCAGTAGCTTGACCTCTATGCTTGTCCTATCTGACTCCTCGACTGTTCCTTTTGGATTTTCTCCAGAAATAAGCTATATTCTAGTAAACTGAAGGCTTCCCCAGAACTGGAAAATAATATTGATGTTTTTGATTAGCGCTTTGATGAAAATCCCACAAGAATTCGTCTGAACACTAGGCTTGCGATTCAAAAATTTGTGATTTTCGTGGTCGAAACTTGAGCTACCAATATCTTATGTTCAGATTGGAGTTTTGGGACGAAATTTTTACACAAGGTTATGCATATTCTTGGGTATCTGCAAATAAAATTTCAGCGTCTTAACTCTATTGGTTCCCAAGTTATAACCCCAAACGACATGATATATCCAAATGGGACACCCTGTACATATATACTACATAATCTGCTTGTGCATCCACGTGTACTCAGTAGGATCGTTCAATACGTCTGCAACATACTGTGCGCTGAAGGGCACTGTGGGGTAAACCCGGCCACCTACGCTCCTTTGAACTTTTTGAACGAGAGAGAGTTCCAAGAAATCGATTGATGTCATACTTGTCTTTTTTAATCGGTCCAATTGTCGCTGAGATATGCAGCCCTGAAAGTTAGGTGGCCGGATTTTCCCATGGTCGAGTCTACTCCATATTATCCTATCTTACGTACTACGTACGTACACAGCAGTACGTAGCTACGATTCCGAATCAGTGCGCAATATCTTGCACATACAGTTTCATCACAGCAGTACGTACTACGTACTTCGCACTCACCATATGCGGTGTACATTTTCGGGCCCAGATCCGGTCGTACGTATCGGTCTTCGGGTAGCGCCGTCACCAGATTGTACACGCCTCTGCCGTCAACTCCCAGTTCTGGCGCCGTGTACTGAGGAAGCGGCAGAGCCGCGCAATACTGCACGTAATGCTCAGGCAGCGCTTCCTTGAAACTTTTCTTCCCTGGATAATCTTTCAACTGAAACGAGACAAAATCACTGGCCATAAGAAAAGAAGCCTGGTAGTGGAGCAGTACGACACTGTGCTTGCGAAGAAAACAGTTCGGTCGGGTTCTGAGCTGGGTTAGCTTAGCGTCATTGTTGGCAACACATTGTTGTCCGTTTATATATGGGTGTTCTCGGTTTGTTGAAAAATGGAAAATAAACCGACAGTACCCATACATAAACGGACAACAAACCGACAACAGCTGAACGACTTGTTGCCAACAATGACGCCAGGTCGCGGTATGTGTTAAACTAGCGCCGCTCCGTACACGGCATGACACGAGTCGACTATTTCCCTCCGTTCGTCCGAAACTGCCCCACTACAGAACAGAACCCAACGCTACGAACCCCTTCGTTAATGGCGCTGCTCTTCCCCTACTACTGTATCTATACCTTCAAGTACATGACGCTGTCCTCCTTCCAGTCTTGCCACTTGGGTCGTTCTCCTTCGTGACTGAATCCGCGCCAGAACTCCTCCACGTTCACCTTGTGACTCACGCTGGTGTCCGTACGACAGTCGATGATCAGGCCGGTGATCTGACGCGCTTCGAAGCGCGCGCGCTCCTTGCGGAAGTAATCAGGCGACCACATCTCCGACCGCAGCCAATTGTGCACATTCCCCACGATAATAGGCTACAGAACACATGCAACACTAGCAGTTTACATACTTATTGTATATCCATTGCGAGCTTTCGAAACTCTCTCAACAACATTGGCTAAGAGGCACGGGAAACGGGCCACCCCAATTATCTCCAGTTGGGTATGTACGTACAGTACAAAATGAATCAACCTCCTGGTATCAAAAAGATCCTTGCCTTCCGTCGGTCGAATGTTTCCCGATTTGCATTCATCTTATAAAGAAAAATATGTAGGGTGGCCCGAATTATTTCGCACCACCAAAACTTGTATACCATTACTTTTCGCGAAAAACGCGCATATCATACCATCATAACACCTGCGCTGCACATCATCACACTATTGCATTATTTTGGACATTATTTGCGAGAGCAGCTGTCCCACACCTACACGCCCTGCGCTCACCTGGGCCTTTTGCCAGTGCTTCTGAAACGCGTGCAAAGCCTCTGCACAGCGCTGGTCCTCAATTACCAGGACTCCTCCATCGCACAGGTGTCCAATCACGCCGCCTTTCGGTGTCCAGCTGGTCTGCGCCCATCCGTCCGCACCTAACTTCGCCTCTTCTTCATCCTCCTTCTCCTCCTCTGGATCCAAGTCAGCCGAAAACACGTCTTCGTCCAAACCGGGACGTCTCTCTTGCCCCGTCGCTTTCTCCTTCAGCACGTCGTCACTGCCTGGCTTCGATTTTTGGCTGCAAACATACATAGCAACACCAATGAACCCTTTGCTTCGCTATGGCAGAGTCCCAGTAAGACACAATTTGGCCCGAAAGGCAACATAATCTCTTGTAGCTAATCAGCGAACATGCAGTTTCTTCTGTCTAAATACTGCAAAATTCGCTAAGACCTGGTCCTAACTGTGGAATTCTGCGCCTTCAGTACGAATCCCTACAAAAAAACTCGTAATTCTATTCTACGCAGGACCAGTGCCTAGTACTGAAGGCGCAGAAGTCCATGAAGTTATTCGCAATAAATATAACATGGGGTGCCCCAAAGCTTCCGCACGCCCAAATTACCCCCAGTACCCTTTTTGATCAGCCCACTTTGGTCTTGGTACCATTGTTCCAAAGATGCTTCCTCCTCCTCTTCCTCTTCTTCAAGACCCATTGACACCTGCTGCACGACTGGAGCTGAGGTGTCTTTTGCCACAGGCGTAACACTATTTCCATCCTGATCTGCAACAGCAGCAGGTGGCTCCTGAGTATCACCTGTTTCTTGGACCAAGGCGGAAGTCTGCGCCTTTTCAGTAGATGCTGGCTCTTCTGCAGTCAGCGGTTTCTCCGCACAGAAACAACGACGGCCGTTTGTCGCCACCTAAATGCAGTACAGCAGTTACACGCGTACAGTACGTAAAAGGATTCTAACTCCGCACGCAGATATCATCCGAGGAATGGACGAGTTGCCGTAACGCGATTGGGTTGGTCCATAGCGACCCCGCGTTCTTTAGTGAAAGTTTGGATCGGTGCCTGCGGGGTCGTCGACCTTGTTCAATCATCTGGGAGCGGAAAAGGAGCGAGTGAAATGTGGTGACGCAAGCGTCGTATTGGTAGAAAAGAAACATTGCGAAAGGGTATTTGTGACACATGCTTAGAATAGGAGAAATCGTGATGAATAAGCTCACCAAAACATAGCAAGCTTGATCTTTCTGTTCATAATATTGTGCATGATGTGATTTGGACATCTCTACCTTATTGCTCCATACTATACGGTTGCTGTAAAACTACTTCGCTCTTGGAAACACACTTCACTTGTTTTGCAAATGAAAAGGAGAATTGACTATATGATGGTCGACGACCCCGCAGACACCTATCAAAACTTTCACCAAATACCGCGGGGACGCTATCGATCACCCCAATCGCGTTACCGCAACTCGTACATAGAGAAATAGGCTGAAAAATTGAGAAATTCGAACACGGACACAATTTCAATAATAATACTGTACTTCCCCTCTTCTACCTCGCCTGCTGTGGGCTTGTTTGCACACGCTTTTTTCTGGTCGCGAATGCACCAGATACTACACGTGTACATACCTACGTACCGTATTTTTGGGTGTATAGCCCATACAAAAATCGAGAGGTCTGATGGGGGGTTATACACTGGGGGGATATACAATGGGGGATATACACTGGGCAAAATTTATGTTTTTGAGAGGTGTGTAGAGGCATGTTTTTGAGGTCAAAAGCATGTGTTTTAGGGCATAATCGCGGTCAAAACAGGGTTATTCTAGTACAAGACATGCTCAGCTAAGCTTATAGGCATAGTAGCGTGGTGTAGGAGTAGCTATAGCTAGCTTATGACCAGATTACATAGGTAGGCTAGGTACCTTCCAGTACATGGGGGGTTATACACCAGGGGGGGGGGGGGGGGCCGGGGGATATACACTGGGCAAAATATATGTTTTGCCAATGGGGGGTTATACACTGGGGGATATACAATGGGGGATATACACCCAAAAATACGGTACCTTATCAGACGGTTGCTGATGGGGACAGACGCAACTGGACGCAATGCGCTTCCGTTCCATCGTGGAATCCATCTGCCGATTCAAACATAGGACCGCTGCAAGAAAGACACAGGCGTTCAGTGTGCACATTCAATAACTTTACAAAGGAATATATCTACCCTACCGTGCAGTGTACGTACAAGACTCGTGCATAGCGCCCCACTGTGAATGAGCCACAAATGAGTGGCACTGATTACGTACTTGCGAGGAAATGTGACTGCGGGTCCGGGATCATTTGGGCAAGGATCATGTCCTGAGGTAGATGAGGATGCAACTGCGTATTATTCCGTGCGGCCCCTGCTTCTTCTTCTTCTTCGTCTCCCGTCGTCGTCTTCCAGACTCTGACGCGTCGACAGTAAGGCCAGCCGTACGCATCCAAATCGAGAAGACGACGCTGTCTCAGAGGATTCGCTGGAAAGAAGAAAGCAGAAGACGCTGCACCACAATAAGCACTGTTGCATGTACGGTACTTGAGAGCATGGGAGAGCGGGGCAATTCGGGCTAACCTAATTCCACAACTCGATTGAAAGTGGTATCTTTACTGTGTAGTCTATACTATTCCTAGCTGTCTACCCTCCTGAAGAGATAGTGCGTACGGAGTGGCCCCAAGTACCCCGCATGTCACACATACTTTAACCAATACTGAATATGCCTGCCTACTCCATTATTCATTTATGCGCATGCATGCGCACGAAAAAAAGAGCTCCAGTACATAGGTGCGCATGCATGCGCATTTTTGAAGTGGCGGTCGACTTTTATGCGCACAGTTCCTCATAAATGCGCATCTTAGGTACTGGAGCTCCTTTTTTTCCATGCGCATGCATGCGCATAAATGAATGGAGTAGGCAGGCATATTCAGTATCGGTTAACTCCTCCTGTCCTCGGCGAATTCGACGACCGTTTCCGTTTGACGGCCGTCCAACGGCCGTTTTGACGGCCGTTTTATTGCCGTTTTCCGACCGTCAACGGCCGTTTCCGCCGTTTTTTATTTTTCATCGCTCTGCACCACCGAAAATGACAGGAGACGCGAAAATTTGTTGTTCCTTCGTTTTTTCTGTGATATTAGAGATTTTTGGCCAGGATTTCACCCACACGTGTGAATTTTATCAGTTTTGACTCAGTCTGCCTTCGCCCTTTGCTCATTTCGCTCTTGGTAGTTCGAAGCGACGAAAAATAAAAAAAACGGCGGAAACGGCCGTCGACGGTCATAACGGAAAACCGGCCGGAAAACGGCGAAAAAACGGCCGTCAAAACGGCCGTTGGACGGCCGTCAAACGGTCGTCGAATTTCCCGAGGAGAGGAGGAGTTAACCAGCTCCGAAAGGCCCTGACCCGCAGGGCCCGCGGGTCACCCGCGGGTCACCCGCAGGTCACCCGCGGGTCACCCGGAACCGAAAATAAGCGCCGGCGGAAACGGAGAAAATTATTGATCCAACCAATGACTGCGGGTGACCCGCGGGTGACCCTCGGGTGACCCGCGGGTGACCCTCGGGTGACCCGCGGGTGACCCGCGGGCCCTGCGGGTCAGGGCCTTACGGAGCTGGTTAACATATCGTGCACAAAAACTTTTCAGACAAAGTGGCCCGAATTACCCCGCAGCATCCATCACGTATGTACACCACAGTATATCATTCATAAACTTGATACTGCAAAGAATGCAGTGCTCGTGTGTGTGTACCTCGCCTCAATCCCTGATTGCGTTCCCGGACGCAGTCGCGGCATGCGACGAAGCCGCACTCCGGACACATCAGATGCAGATTGAAGAGGGTGGTAGCGCAGACGTCGCAGAGCTCGCGCACGCGCCACGAGTGACGAAAGGCCGGCATACGGCTCAACATACCTGCAGAACAGACTGTGCGGGCAAAAGTGGACACGCACACACAACAGAACACGGACGGTTAGGGTAGAAAAGGGGAAAGTCGGGCAGTGGGGTAAATTCGGACACCAAGCCTATCTCGCTCTTAGTCCGTGACAAGTAAGTCAAACGGAGCCCAATCGCCAGTAAAATAGCCGACCTACTTCCATTGGTGACAAAGTCTCTCGGCTATTGCAGAATGTGGTAAGCTTGCTGTCTGTCCGATACCTCACGTCCAGATTTCCCCCACACTACCCTAGATACAACCGAATCCGCACAAACACAAGGTTACGTGTCGCACTTTTCTTACCGTTATCATTTGCCGCCAAGCAGCGCAAAAGCCACAGCTCGTTCTGTACGCATTCTTTCCACGTGCCACACACGTTCTGCAGTACGTAGGCCGCTGCCTGAGCTGTCCATAGCTTTTCACCTGCAAGAAAACGAAGAGCGATGACTGCGCCTAAACATCATCTCGAACAAGCCTTAATCGCGTGTAGCTCATATGAAAGAGCAGAGTTCCAAGAATCGATTGAAATAACAATTGGTTCAATCGGTCCACTGGTTGCTGAGATACTTATGCAGCCCTGAAAATTATGTGGCCGGATTTTCCCATGGCCGGGTTTACCCCATATACCGCTGCTACCTACTTTTCGCTTTGAGCCAAAACTGCTGCCGGTAGAGCAAGCCGTCCGAATCCTCTCCTGTCACCCAGCCGGCTGTGGTTGTCGTGCCGTCAGTAAGAGATACAGATATCCTACAAACATACACCACAATACATAAAATGAGGTACGTAAGCGGTAAATGATGGTGTAAATCAAGCCTATTCTGCCCACTCACTATTGCAGTCGCTGTGGTAGTTTACCCGACAGTACATAAATACTGTGATGTGCCGCGTTTCTTGTGGCGATAGTCGAGCCCCGAGGGGGGGGAGGGGGGAATTGGACCGAATGGGAATCGAACCGGCTACCCTCGGTCACAGCTGTGGATTTAGGCACACCACCAGGGTGCCGGTCCAGGGACAGATGGCTAAGCTCGCCTTACATACCTAGAACTAGCCTACGTACGTATACTACTGGCCTCGAACGCTATTGCCATAGGTACGCAGAACGTTACAAGGCTGCACAGACACTGCATACTTTCGATAGCTGCTGAACAGACAGCCGCCTCCCGCGCTGCCACTGCTGCCGCCGCTATGTGGAGATCGCTGCTGGCCGCCTACTCCTGTGGAAGAAGAGGCTGCTGTCTTGAGCGTGAGTTGTTGCGCGGTTGCCGCTTGGCAATCACGGCACAGAGACAGACCCAGGGCAGCCAGCTCGCGACACGTCACGTTCTTCGGCTGCATCAGCAAGTCATTTTCGTGACCGTGTTCCCGTAGGCTATCTGTACAAAAAGAGGAGCATACAGTATTATAACAATACGATCTCAAAGCTAAGCGACAAATGGTGAAAAGCTTTTGACCGAAAAACTTGCTTAAAGGGAAAAAGAAAAAAAAAAAAAAAAAAAAAGAGAAAAAGACAAAAAAGAA
The DNA here is from genome assembly GCA_030247985.1 of Epsilonema sp. ZAB3_2. Lineage (NCBI taxonomy): Eukaryota > Metazoa > Nematoda > Chromadorea > Desmodorida > Epsilonematidae > Epsilonema > Epsilonema sp. ZAB3_2. Next base: position 43,363 of record JASAMW010007188.1, read on the forward strand.
AAAAAAAAAACAAACAAAAAAAAAAAAGGGTACCTTCCAGTACATGGGGGGTTATACACCAGGGGGGATATACACTGGGCAAAATTTATGTTTTGCCACTGGGGGGTTATACACTGGGGGGATATACAATGGGGGGATATACACCCAAAAATACGGTAGATGGACAGCCAGACAGGCCCACTCAGTCGCGCGCGGAGGAGAGAATAAATCAATAATGCGAACGATAGATAGGAGAGTGCACGATCAGCTGTTTTCTTTTGCATATTATTATTCATCTGTCATCATAATGCCATAACGTCATTGTTTTTCTCCTTATCTAATTTTGCCGCACTGACCAACACATAGGACGTCAACAAACACATAAAACAGGCACACATCAATAAGACAATTGGTATCGCATATTCAGAAAGTAGCGTCGCTTTGTCATACTCTAGCTGAAATAGCAACCACGCCTTCAACTCATTTCGATTTCTAACATTGGTTCGCACAGACAGATAGCTCTCTGTTGACTTCTTCTCATCAAGCTCACACTTGAAATTCGAAGATGGTAGCTTATCAATAGTTAGGTCGAGCTTGTAAAGTTGGTAATTCGTCATTTTGAAGCATTGAGATGAGAAAATGATGAATGACAGACAATAAGAAAAGAACACTGTAAAGAGATAATAATCTGTATTGCGTAGAGATGGGCCGAGACTCTCGGTCTCGGTCTCGGTCTCGGAAATCTCGGTCATTTTTGGCGATCTCGGTCTCGGTCTCGACTTTAGAATTTTCAAATTCTCGGTCTCGGTCTCGCAACTTTTAGGGCCTATTTTAAGCGAGACCGAGACTAGATTGAAATCGTGCTTTCAGAAACAATTTTCATGCATTTCCGCTGAGATTTTAGCTGCCTTTCATGAAAAAATATCCCCTGCGGGGCGATTTCAACCATGTAATTTAGAAAATAGAAGTGAAGCACCTATTCGCCACTGTTTTCGCCAGTAAAATTTTCATAGAAAACGACCATCAGAAAAAATAAAAACGAAATTCCATAAGTTTTTATACCAATACTTAGTCTCGGTCTCGATCTCGGTCTCGACAAAATTCCCTAATCTCGGTCTCGATCTCGGTCTCGGAAAAAATTCTAAGTCTCGGTCTCGGTCTCGTTTTCAGCAACAATCCAGTCTCGGCCCATCTCTATATTGCATTGCGTGTGTGTGCGAGTGTGCCTTTTTGTGAGAGACACGTGTTTGGACAAAAACTTTGTGTGTCCATCCATGTAATTAATTACCCCCTGAGGACCTTTTATGTCGTGTGCTCTGTGTGTGTGTGTGGAGGTGGGCAAAGTCCAGCAGTGCGCGTTCCTCCTTTCCCCCTTCTTGCTCAGAAGAGGCAAACAGGTTTTAGTAGGGGCGGAGGCAGTTGGGCCCTACTGAAGAAGCAAATGTAGTGATGCTGCCGGGGGGGGGTCTAGTACGTGGTGACTTGAGTTGGCATGTGGTCACCACGGAAGCTAAGCAGGGACACAGGTCACGCGGTTGGCCAGTGTTACTGGTGCGGATTCATCCGTTATCGGTGTACTGGACAAGCTATGGGATTCCCTTCCGCCAGGAATGGGTTTTCCATGGTAGCGTGACCACCGCCCACCCTTCTGGGTGCAGCACGCCGGCTTTAGGCATTACCTAAAGTCGGTCTATAGTGCGGACAGTCACACTTTATCGCACCTACAGGCCGCATATGCATTGTGACTCATGACGCACCGCAATTTTGTCTGTGCTGGGCGGGGTATGGCCTAGCTTTCATAATTTATGTACATATCCTTTGTAATTCAGTCAGTAACAGTAACTGTGCCTATCGTATGTATCGCATAGCGCAAAATACAACTTAACTACAATTGCATGGTATTACCTGTGCCTAGTTAAAGTATGTGTAGTTTGTGTGGGAGTAAAGAGGTGTGCTAGATTATTACAGATCCCTATCCATGCTTGACCTAAATCACTACAGCAGTTCCAGTATCAATGGTTTACCTTGAAATGTCTATTATGCTCAGCAAGTGATAAAGCAAGGAAGGAGCTGTAAGCGTAAGTAACGGAAATGTCAGCAGCCATCCTACCTAAATAAACCTTGGTGCTTACAGGTACAGAACCAACTGGTGCATTAAGTAAGTCTCGGGGTGATATCGTGCATACTTGTAGCCATGTAGTAGGTACTCAAGTGGTCAATGAGAAAGTAACCACTGAGGGAGGAGACTACAGTGCATGGGCAAGCATATCATATCAGTTCAGTAGCAGTCTCTCCCCTACAAAGGAGTCAGCCATCAACACCATGGCCAGTTCAGACTCTGGAGCGCCCAAGGACATGGGACTACCAGCGATATCTTACCCTCTAATACATAATACATATTACTCACACGTCCTGCAGTAGTCCGCTACTATGGGCCGGCCCAAGGTATTGCACGTTGACCACCCCAGGTTGCCTATTAAAATCAAATTTTAATTTTAATATAATATAATATACTATTAAGGCTGTCATTTTAATTTTAATATAATATACTATGACCAGGGGTATTTTAATTTAAATTACTAATACTACTAATTTTACTATAGATACAGTACTAATATTTGCAGTACTTTTCGGCAAGTGCTTCTGGGAAACAACTAACAAAGTTGTGCAAAGTCTAAAACGTGGTGATGACTCCTCTCAGGCAATGGAATATCAGCACATTTTCTACAACAGACTGCAGCTCCTGTAGACAGAAAGTATTGTACTATTACTGCATTATTAAAATTAATTTGACTATAGTATAATTATTTTTACTAGAAAAATAGTAAAATTAGACTATTTTAATTTAAATTACTATAAAATACTATAAGGCAGACGATTTTAATTTTAATATAATATAATATACTTAGTAAAATTAAAATTGGTCAAGTTAGCAATTAAAATATGATAATTTTAATAAAAATAGGCAACCTGGTGACCACCTCCGTCAAACGAGTGTGTAGGCGGCCGGACTTGCCACCACCACCACCACCAAGGAAGAAGAGTACACACGATTACTATGCGAAATGACCAGAAGAGAATTCGGCGGCCTTCCTTCCCGTTCCTTCGCTCATCGTCTGTGATAGGAAAAGCGTGTTCTATAAAACTGTATGAGAAAAGCATAGATGTGTACTGTACATGAGCGTAGAACGTTGGCTAGCTTCGGCTCGTTAGTACATAAGATGTCGGTGCAATGTGCACAGGAAAGATGCATGTGTATGTGTTTTATACGTGTAAAAAGTATGTATGTAGCCCCTTGGGTGGAAGAAACATGCTTCTCTCATCGAGTAAAAGCTTTATCGTTTGACTGACGGTTTGACGTTGCTTGCTCTCTGAACCAACTGTCGTTAAGCGGTGGCTGCTACCTACCTTCCATTATGCGCTATTTGTGAGGTGGTGCTTACTACATATTGTGTGTTTGTTTCCGGTACACAACAGTACGTTGTAAAAGTACTAGGAGTCTGTGTTTCAGGTTATTTCCACGAAGAACATGAAGTGCTGCTTCTGCGACGAGGAAAACCCGCGTCATACGCAGAAGGTCACTATTGAGCTGGGGTCTGCCATACTGTCTCACCTGCTCGCATATCATCTGCAGGAGTGCACGGCTGCTTTGGTTGGAACAAGCTCAGAAAACAGCTGGAAGAGTGACAACAATGCGGTTTCAACTTTTGTCCATCTGAAGAAGGATGCGGCAGTGGGGAAGATGGTGCATGTGTTGCTGTATATGGCTGAGTTGATGGAGATGGAGAGGAGGACTAACCCAAGAAGAGCTACTGCTACAGACACTGCATCACGTGTGGGAGCTGCTCATGTGTTGCGGGAGAAGATGGGAAGCGAAGAAGAAGAAGAAGCTTGATGCTTCATCTCTGGAGGAGGAGGAAGGTGAAGAATTAACGGCAGGCGTGGCTGCTGTGGAAATGTTGGATGGTAATGAAGTGAATGAGGAAGGCGGCCCGGAAAGCGCGTTGCTGCTCTGCGCCAAGGTGGAACCTTTTATTTAGGGTATCGTGGGGTAAATCCGGCCACCTGGGCTTCTTTGAACTCGTTGTTTCTGCAAATGATGAACCAAACGGCTCATTTGAAAGATGAGAGTTCGGATTGATATCCTATTTGTCCGGCGATCGGTTGCAGGGTTGCCGAGAAATATTGCCTTGAACCTCAGGTGGCCAAATTCCCCGTGGCCGACTTCACCCCATGGTACCCTATTTCCGAGCCAGCGCAGAAGAAGGCGGAGGAAGCGAAGCAGGTGAAGTTCCTGTGCATAATATGCGACCGCTCGTATCCGAGTCGGAGGAATTGGAGAGTGCACACGATGCGGACGCACGATGAGAAGCGCTTCCAGTGTCCGCACTGCGGCAAGAGGTTCGGATACCACGCCAAGTTCATCGCTCACGTACGCGCTCACACGGAAGAGAAGCGGTTCCAGTGCGAGCGCTGCGATAACCGCTACGCCGCAGCTCACCAACTCCGGCTTCACGTGGTCACAGCGCACGAGAAGAAGACGCGCTTCGAATGCGACCAGTGCAGTTATCGATGCTTCGTAAGGGGCGCCTTGACTCAGCACATGCTCACCAAGCACAGCACTGAATGGCGATTTCAGTGCGACCAATGTGAAGTGAGATTTCCAACTAAAAGCCAGCTCACAGGTCATACTCAGAGAGTGCATGGAGAGAAGAAGCACCGCTGTGACAAGTGCGACTTCGCTGCTACAGTACCAACCACATTGAAGAAGCACAAGTACAAAGTGCACAAAGAAGGACGAGGACCAGTAGTGAAGGAAGGCAGCAAAGAGCAGAGATATCCCTGCATGTTCTGCGCCCATAAGGCTGTGTCTTGTCTAAAGCTGGTTTGGCCATTCACACGCGTAAGCACACTGGTGAAAATCCGTACAAGTGCGCAGTGTGCGAGAAAAGCTTTCGTGTCTCCAATAGCTTGAAGGGGAGATCTGGCGGAAATCTAGTATGGGAAGGGCAAATTTCATACTTTTGAGGATACTGTCCGACGTAGAATTCCATCCTCTTTCGATCTCACCTCACATTTTGGAGCCGATTTTGCCTCTGTGAGGCGGCGCCCCAGTTAGGAACAGGAGATTCGCAGATTTCGGCCTATTTCGAACTTTCCAACTGGGGCGCCGCTTTACAGGGACGAAATCGACTCCAGAACATGGGGTTAGATCGAAAGAGGATGCGATTTTACATAGGTAGGTGCTTTCAAATGTTAGAAATTCGAAACTCCCCATACCAACTTTCCCGCCAGATCCCCCCTTTAACTGATCACATGAGGACGCATACAGGGGAAAAGCCGTTCAAGTGCGATCAGTGCGATTTCAGTACTGCGTGGGTGCAAAGGCTCAAGCACCACGTCACTCGTCATACGGCTGAGAAGCCCCACTGTTGTTCGATTTGCGAGAAGCGATTTCGGTTGAGCGAAGATCGCAACAAGCATGTGAGGATAATACATGACGGGGAGAAACGCTTTCACTGCAACACATGTGGTAAAGCGTTCGCTTACGCTAGAGGCTTGAAAGGTCATCAAAAGACTCATCTTAATGACAAATAATCATCATATCACATCACTTTGCTATTGCTGCATTGGTTTTGACAGGTTGGTTGTTGTAATGCAAATAATGGTGGTTTTGATAAAGGTTTTGACAGTTGTTCAAGTCTTTACTGAACAAAACGGGTCTTGCCCTTTCGTTACTGGTTGTTGCCTGCTGTAGAATGACTTCTCCAGTGTATGCAGTGCATCTTCTAGGAACATGAAGTGTTGTTACTGTGTCAATAGCAGCAGTGTCAATCGAGCTGAAGATGCCAGTATTGAGACAGAGATGGCGCTGCTGTCTCATTTACTCACTTATCATCTGCAAGACTGCAATGCAGCAGCCCTGGCTTGCATTGATCTGTTGAAGCAGTCAAGAAGCAGTACTAGTTCACAGCCTCAGCAATGGTCCAGCTGCAATGTGAACAGCTCATTCTCGGGCCCAGCTTTACTGCATGTGAAGAAGGGTGCAGTGGGGAAGATGGTGAATGTATGTACTGTTGTATGTTGCTGAACTGATGGAAATGGAGAAGAAAGGAAGCCTAACGCAGGAGGAGCAACAGACGCTGCAACACGTGTGGCAATTGCTTATGCAATACGGAGGAAGAAGAGAAGCAAGGAAGAATAAACCTGCAGCAGTGGAGACAGAGAAAACTGGAGTCGTTCCTGCTGCAGGTGCAGACATGTTGGAAAGAAATGAAGAGGAAGCTACGAGCTATCGCGAAGGCGACTTTGTCACCGTGAAGGTGGAACCCTTCTTTTCAATGCCAGCGCCGAGAAAAAAGACACGAAAGGCAGCTGACAATGACAAAGACAAGAAACGAAAGGCTGCTGACAAAGAGAAGAAGAAGAAGGTGAAGCGTCTTTGCAAAATATGCAAGCGTCCCTTCCCGGATCGGCGGAGTTTAAAGGTACACACGATGGCTGTTCACGACGAGAAGAAGCACCAATGTCCGCATTGTGACAAGAAGTACGGATTCTTTCCCACTTTCGCCAAGCACGTACGAGCTCACACGGAAGGAAAGCAGGTGAAGCAGTTCCAGTGCGACCGTGACCAATGCGACAAACGTTTCTCCGCTGCTGCCACACTGAGAAATCATGTGAGTTCCTTTCACGAGAAGAAGACGCGGTTCAAATGCGACCAGTGCAGTTATCGCTGCTTCTTCAAAGGCTCGTTCACATCGGAAACATGGGCTCGGCGTGTCCGTTCGTAGCTCGGCATACTGTAAAGTTGGGTGTATTACCAATATTAAACAGCAATTGGTCGACCTTGAATTTTCGTATTTTCTATAACCCGATATTTTTCTCGCGCCGAATGCTTTAAAAAGCTATTTTACGCTGAAGTAAGCAAGTATGGTGTGACCTATAGACCATATGCACTAAGAGCCAGTGCTTGGTCGCGAGGTGACCCTTCTGAACTAACCTTGATTTTCAGTGCAACTTTTGATCAGTAGTCAACGCGAAGGTCGGCGCGGAAAAGAATAAACGAGCAAGAAAGACGACCGCGCCGACCTTCGCGTCGACTACCGATCAAAAGTTGCACTGAAAATCTAGGTTAGTTCAGAGGGGTTGCCTCGCGACCAAGCATTGGCTCTTATTGCATATGGTGAATACCCCAATATTTTTTTAAATAACGCGACATCGGAGCACCCCCGAGCAAACTGGTCGACTTTGTTTTTGTGACCCTATCGGTTAGGTCACTGCACCAAACTTACAGTATGCCTGCGCCATGAGCGGCCATTGTGCTCCAATGTATATGAGCCTTGCTTCAGGCCAACCATGACGAAACACGTGCTTCACGTGCATACCATTAAGAAGCAGTTCAAGTGCGGCCTGTGTGAAAAGATTTTCCCCGGGCGAAACCAACTTGGTACTCACACCTGGACAGTGCACGCTGGGAAGAAGCATGGCTGTGACAAATGCGAATTCGCAACTACAACAGCTAGCAAACTGAGGGCGCACAAGGCGGAAGTGCACAAGGAAGTAGTCAAAGAATGCAAAATGGCGGAAAAATCAGTGAAAGTTCTGCACGTTTGAGAGTACGTCGAAAGCTAAGTTGGAGGTTCACATGCGTAAGCATACGGGTGAAAATTTACAAGTGCGCAGTGTGCGAGAAAAGATTTCGTGCGTCCAGTAGCTTGACTAAACACATGAGGACGCATACCGTATTTACCGGTGCATAACCCCCCCCCCCCCCCCCAATGCATAACGCCCCCCCCCCCCCCCCCAAATGCATACTACCCCCATATTGGCAAAACATAAAAAATGCCCAATGCATAACCCCCCTTATGCATACCCCCATATGTATAGTACAGTACCTGAACCTACCTATATAGGTTGGTCATATAGATATAGTACCCATAGCCACTCCCACACCAAGCTAAGATGCCTACAAGTCTGCTGGGGGGTGTATTGTATTAGAATAACCGTGTTTTGACCTCAATTATGCCCTAAAACACGTGCTTTTGACCTAAACAAGCAGCTTATAAAAAGGCAACCATTCTAGGTGTGAGTGGAGGAGTCTGAAGGGCTGATATCAAGAGCCCATACCGTTAGAGAGTGCGACACAAGGCTTTAGTACTGAGAAATAGGGCAGCAAAGCTTATCGGCTGGCTGTCACAGCTTTCAATAGGGCTACAAATTCGAAACTTAGCTCACGCAAATGCTGAAAGTCTCAGCTTTTTCATGGTGCAAAAATTATTCAGATCCGACCACGGCAAGTGGTCAAAACTTTTGATTCTTTGAACCCGTGTTATGCGCGAAATACGCGCCCCCGAAAAACAAAGCTGTGACCGCCGGCCCCGCAATTGCGATCCAGCAGTCACAGCGGTGGCACGCAATTGCGGCTCCACTAGTCCGCGATGAGTTTGCTGGATCGCAATTGCGTAGCCACAAGTCCGCGATGAGTTTGCTGGCACGCAATTGAGGGGCCACTAAAGTCGTCCCAGCCGCGTTCTGCCGTGTGTTAAAAATATCTCCGGATCCAGCCATCGTAGAGCAAAGCGGTTAAAAATCTCTCGATAACTTTTAGCGGGATTGAAAATATAAAAAACCGCATGCGTCTACGTGCCCTCTGTGTCGAGAAATCGCCGATTTCCTTAAGTACGAAAAATATACTAAAAAGGTACACTTTTTCCGATTATTCCACATGAATGAACAATGCCGCAAAAACTTTTTCTTTAAAAGTAGCCTACCCTATGTAAAATTTGGTGTAGATTTCAAAAATAGTATCGGTGTTTCAAAAAAATTTGACCCCTAGTATATAATTTTGCAAAATTTGTATATTTTTGACAATGTTTGGGTAGGGGTTAAATTTTTTGAATCAACGATACTATTTTTGAAATCTACGCCAAATTTTACATAGGATAGGCTACTTTGATGAAAAAGTTTTGGCGGCATTGTTCGTTTATGTTGAATAATCGAAAAAAGTGGACATTAACCATACTTAAGGAAATCGGCGATTTCTCGACATAGAGGGCACGTAGACGCATGCGGTTTTTTTTATTTTCAATCCCGCTAAAAGTTATCGAGAGATTTTTAACCGCTTTGCTCTACGATGGCTGGATCCGGAGATATTTTTAACACACGGCAGAACGCGGCTGGGACGACAGTCCGCGATGAGTTTTGTGGTAGAGACGAAACCGCTGCACTGCTGGATCGCAATTGCGGGGCCGGCGGTCACAGCTTTGTTTTTCGGGGCGCGTATTTCGCGCATAACACGGCTTCAAAGAATCAAAAGTTTTGACCACTTGCCGTGGTCGGATCTGAATAATTTTTGCACCATGAAAAAGCTGAGACTTTCAGCATTTGCGTGAGCTAAGTTTCGAATCTGTAGCCCTATTGGACGATGTGACAGCCAGCCGATAAGCTTTGCTGCCCTATTTCTCAGTACTAAAGCCTTGTGTCGCACTCTCTAACAGTATGGGCTCTTGCTGATATTAATGATTAGCAGCCGTTTGTCCTGAGGGCCAAACAGGAGTGAAGCCCTTACAATTAGCAGTAGTAGAGGCTGGTGTGCTGTCTTTTGGAAGTAGAGATGCTGTCTGAGCGGCAGATATTAATGATTACCAGCCGTTTGTCCTGAGGGCCAAACAGGAGTGAAGCCCTTACAAGTAGCAGTATGTAAGGGCTGATAAATGGTAGTAGAAGAAAGAGGATGCGTGCGGTATGGAATGGAGAGTTGATTGAAGTGGTATTTTCGGATGGGGAAATTTTCGGACACATGTCTGACCTCAATGTGCATGCACGCACAGCGACATTTACTGTATTACGTATGAATGTACTGTAGACTACGTATGTATGAAAGACGGTAATATTCGGACGTTAAAATTTTCGGACAGAATTTTTTATCCGAAAATTTTCACCGTCCAAAAATTTCATCATTTACAGTAATAGATCGGGCCCGTGGGTCAAGTAGGGTTTCAGCATGCAGCAGTGAAAAACCTTTGGGTCCCCCAGGCAGATGCGGATGGGTAAAGCAGGTTTGTAAGCAGAGAAAAACGGTGGGCAAAATCGGAAGTACGGTATCAGGGGACACAGCACCATATTGGTCACATATTCACAGTTTCGTTGACATGAATACTTCACGCTAGCAATCTAAACATGAGCCTGTGAACTGCTCTGCAACTGAAGGTTTTGTTGCTTTTGTGCGCGTTTTTTCAGTTTCGTTGACTCTAAGGTTTTTAGCAATATGTACTGCACATGGAAATATACTGTACATACAAAAAATTTGTACGGTAAAATTTTCGGACAGAATTTTTTGTTCGAATTTTCCGAAAATTTCCTCCGTCCGAAAATTTCCCCGTTTACAGTAATAGATCGGGTCCGTGGATCCAGAAAGAAATGAATCTATTGTACAGCTATCAGTACTGTATCTGCTGCAGAACTTCTTTTCAAAATTACCTGCTTTTTCTCTCCTGCCATTTGAGTTGAGATGTTCTTCTTCCACAGCATTCCAGGCATTGTTTTATTGAATCGCTCTTGAACACGCACTCCTTCCAAAAGAGAGTTCTCCTTTTGAATTGCTGTTGAAGATACGATCCTTTCAGAAGAAAATCATTCCCTTTCTCACTGACTATGCACAGTTTTTCCCCTGTGATTCTTCAACGCAATAGCGCCGCTGCTCAGCAACAGAGTAAAAGCAGAAAATAACTAGTCTGTGACGTGTCTCAATTTTCGCCGCATTTTTATTTTTCGTATGCAAATTCCACTCTTTAACACACTGTTCTTTTCATGTAAATTATTTTTGGCTCAAATGTCGACATTTCCTATGCAAATTACTCCCCAAACCACATCTTTTATCTTTTTCCCTTATATGCAAATTATTCCCTCTCAGCTCAACTACTTATCCTGTGTTTTCGTCATTTGCCCAGTTCGTCGCGATGGTGTAGGCGATGTTCGTCTTCCAATCCTACGGGATTACCCGGGGTGAGGTTCGAACCTGGGTGTGGACAAATTTTTCCCAAAATGTCAACGAAACAAAAATCTTCTAAATGTCAATGAAACAAAAATCTTCTAAATGTCAACGAAACTTTAGGTTCTCTAAAACGTCAACGAAACTTCATCATGGGACGTATCGCCGCCACATACGTAGGATCGCCAAATTGAAAATTTGAAATTTGTCCTATACCTACACAGTACGTAACCCTATCCTACAGCATAGTACGTAGGGTCCCTATACCCGTATGATTAACTCCTCCCGGGATTCAAAGTCTCCGACGCCAACCGGTTGCACAACCGACGCCAACCGACATATGGAGCAGTTGTACAACAGACGTCAACCGACATATAGCGGTTGCGCAACCGACGCCAACCGCGAAGAAAAGAAAAGGAAAGAAAAAAAGAAAGAAAGTGCAGTAATATTTCTTGCTTGTGATGCTGAATTGAAGTGAATAAAGAATAACGTCCTGCACTGTCCTGCAACACTGTCCTGCACTTTCTTTCTTCTTTTCTTTCTTCTTTTCTTTTCTTCGCGGTTGGCGTCGGTTGCGCAACCGCTATATGTCGGTTGACGTCTGTTGTACAACTGCTCCATATGTCGGTTGGCGTCGGTTGTGCAACCGGTTGGCGTCTGAGACTTTGAATCCCGGGAGGAGTTAAGGCAACCTAACGTGGTAGCCCTTACGGCGAGGCCGTAAGGGCAAAAATATGCCTCTTCGCACCTCTCAAAAACATAAAAAATGCCCCATGCATAACCCCCCCCCCCCCCCCCCAATGCATAACCCCCACCCCCTATGCATAGCCCCATATGGGACCTCTCAATTTTTGCATACCCCCATGGGGCTATGCACCGATAAATACAGTACTGGGGAAAAGCCGTACAAGTGTGATCAGTGCGATTACAGTGCTGCGAGGATGGGCAATCTCCAGCTTCATGCGGCTGCTAAACATACTGTTGAGAAGCCGTTCTTTTGCTCAGTCTGTGGCCCGGAAAAAAGATTTCGATTGCCCGATGGCCTAAACAGGCATGTGAAAGCCATACACCAAGGGATAAAACGCTTCCACTGCGACACGTGTGGTAAAGCGTTTGCTTACTATAGAAGCTGGAAAGATCATCAAAAGACTCATCTCAAGAACAAGTAATCATTCTTTTAGGCCTATCTGGTTTAGATAGCTTGGTTATGATAAAAAAGAATGTTATTTTGTCTAATTTGTGACTGCTCTACTTCTTTGATCAGTGCGATAAAGTTTGGGCCATTGTTATGATCTTTGCTGAACAACACCAGGGTGTTTCCCTTTCATTACTGCTGGTGGTTGCGTGCTTTTTTACTTCTCCAGTGTATGCCATGCAGTGCATATCTAGGAACATGAAGTGTTGTTACTGTGACAAGAGCAGCAGTGTCAATCGAGCTGAAGATGCCAGTATTGAGACAGAGATGGCGCTGCTGTCTTATTTACTCACTTATCATCTGCAAGACTGCAATGCAGCAGCCCTGGCTTGCATTGATCTGTTGAAGCAGTCAGGAAGCAGTACTAGTTCACAGCCTCAGCAATGGTCCAGCTGCAATGTGAACAGCTCATTCTCGGGCCCAGCTTTACTGCATGTGAAGAAGGGTGCAGTGGGGAAGATGGTGAATGTATGTACTGTTGTATGTTGCTGAACTGATGGAAATGGAGAAGAAAGGAAGCCTAACGCAGGAGGAGCAACAGACGCTGCAACACGTGTGGCAATTGCTTATGCAATACGGAGGAAGAAGAGAAGCGAAGAAAAAACGAGAAGAAGCTGTGAAGTACCAGCCGCGTGTAAAAGTTGAACCAGGCGCAAGTGTGCAACCTATTCAGTTGCAATCGTGGCTGAATAAATCCGAGGTGAATGCTGAGGCAGGAGTGCCGTCTACGTATGAGGTGAAGCCGAAAAGTCTGAAATTTGTCTGCAAAATCTGCGGCGTTTGTCTGGCCAAGAAGAGTATGGCGGGCCACATAAAGTCGAAGCATGGAGACGCGGAGTGTATGGCGCAATGTGCGCATTGCGACAAGAAATACGGGGACTCCAGAACTCTGAGGGCGCACGTTCAACGAGCACACGCCGAGGGTGTACGGCAGTGTAATTTCCAGTGCGAACGGTGTGAACGTGCGTACGCGACGCAGAAAGACTTGAACCGGCACGTGCGATATACGCACGAGAAGCGGATGCGCTTCGCTTGCGACCAGTGCGACTATCGATGTCAGGACAAAGCGCGCCTGCGCGATCATCAATTGGTGCGACACACGGAGGAAGCGCTCTACAAGTGCGACGTGTGTGAACAGGGCTTTAAAGGGGGGATCTGGCGGGAAATTAGTATGGAGAGGCCAAGTTTCGAGTTTTTTTAATTTGAAGGCACCTACATATGTAAAATTGCATCCTCATTCGATCTAACCCCATTTTTTGGATCTACTTTTGCCTCTGTGATGCAGGGAAGCCGTTAGGAAGGGGATTTATGGCCTATTTCGCGCATTCTAGCCGGACAGGGGTCAAATCGGCTTCAAAACATGGGATTAGATCGAATGAGGATGCAATTTTACACAGGTACTTAGGTACTCTCGAATGTTAGAAATTCGAAATTTGCCTCCCCATCCTCATACAAAATTTCCCCCCATTTCCCCCCCCCCCCCCCCCTTTAAGACGCCGGCGCGCGTGGTGAGGCATAAGCGTCTGTGTCACGGCGAGAAGCGGTTTCAGTGCGACAGGTGCGCGTACGCGTGCACGGCGCCGCTGCGTCTGAAGCAGCACAAGTTCGCCGTGCACAAGGAGGGCGAGGGCGGCGTGAAGAAAAATCAGCAGTGTCCGCTGTGCCACTGGAATTTCCCGTCCAGAGCCCAGCTGGCATTCATGCCGCGTTCACCAGACGTCCGTAAAGTCGTAAAATCCGTCCGTCGATCCGTAAACGTTCGACGTAGTATCTAGGGGTACATGGGTCGTTTGCGGCTCCGTGTACTCCTAGATAGGGTACCATGGGGTAAACCCGACCATGGGAAAATCCGGCCACCTAAACTCCAGGGCTGCATATCTCAGCAACCACTGGACCGATTAAGACAAATAGGATATCAATCGATTCCTTGAACTCTCCTCTTTCTAATGAGCTGTTTGCTTCATCATTTGCTGAAACAGCTAGCGCACAGGAGCGTAAGTGGCCGGGTTTACCCCATGGCCGGGTTTACCCCACAGTACCCTTTCGTCGGACGTTACGGATTTACGGACGGATTTGCGGACGTCTGTTGAACGCGGCATCATATGCGTCAGCATACCGGCGAGAAGCCGTACAAGTGCTCGGTATGCGAGAAGAAGTTTCGGACGCGTAGCGAGGTGCGAGTGCACGCACATGCCGACGCACACGGGCGTCAAGCCGCACAAGTGCGCGCTGTGCGACTACAGCTGCGCGCGCCCCTACAACCTCAACCTGCACTTGCAAGCGGTGCACGGGGGCGAGAGACGCTTCAAGTGCGACACCTGCGGCAAAGCTTTCATCTATAAGAAGCGCTGGAGAGAGCATCAGAAAACGCATATGCGAATCGAAGGCCAGTGATCGGTTGGCGAGCGGCTTTGCGAGAAGTGCGACCTCCACACTTCTGTCCACCTGTTGTCTGTCAACTCATCTCAAATTGCCCTATATGTGCAGTGAATGCCCAAAGACGTATGTATCAGATCAGATGTGAATCTCAAGTTTCACCTGAAGGCGTGTCACAAGCTGGAAGAAATCGACTCCTCCAATCCAGGTTATGAATGAAACTGGGGAAGATGGCAAATGTTCTGTTGGATGTGGCAGAGTTGATGGAGATGGAGAAGAGTGGAGGACTTAGACAGGAGGAGCAGCTAACTCTGCAACGCATGTGGCGTATGTATGCTTATCCACTGCGCAGCTAAGAGAGAAGCTTGAATGTTCAGAAGAGAAAGCACGAGCGCAAAAAGTGAATTGGTGTTTTGATTTGAATGTGTATGTAACGTTTTCGTTTCCCAATATTATTGGGATTGTACGTTGAAAACTGGTCCAACTTGAATTCACAGCAAAGGAATACCGTATTTTTGGGTGTATAGCCCCATGGGGCTATACAAAAATCGAGAGGTCTGATGGGGGGTTATACACTGGGGGGGGATATACACTGGGGGGGATATACACTGGGCAAAATTTATGTTTTTGAGAGATGTGTAGAGGCATGTTTTTGAGGTCAAAAGTACGTGTTTTAGGGCATAATCGCGGTCAAAACAGGGTTAGTCTAGTATAAGACATGCTCAGCTAAGCTTATAGGCATGGTAGCATGTTGTAGGAGTAGCTGTAGCTAGCTTATGACCAGCTTACATAGGTAGGTTAGGTACCTTCCAGTACATGGGGGGTTATACACCAGGGGGGGGATACATAGGACAAAATTTATGTTTTGCCAATGGGGGGTTATACACTGGGGGGGGGGGGGGGATATACTCAGGGGGGGATATACACCCAAAAATACGGTAAGGAATAAAAATTTTTGTTGTGTCTTCCGCTTGTCTTTTGACCGGCATAATGCGTTTGCTCGTTGACTTTGCTTTCATTATTTGCTAATGGTGCTCTTGCGTGTGCGGTCTTTTGCGTTGAATAGCCAAGGCTTCAACGTTGATGCAGCCAAAATTTTAGCTTCCTAAATAGGTTGCATTGTCATTGCGCTGTAAGCGGTCAAAGTTGCGGCGCCTTTTTGGCGCAAAACGGAGGCAGGGCACTGAGGCGGGGTAATGGATTTGCATTTTCGCTTTTTTCTCGCTCTTGCAAGTCTGTTCACCATTCCACGCTAACTTTTATGCATTTTTGAGCAGTCTTGTCGAAGATAGACTTCAGTTTGATCACCATGGCATCAGCGTCCCAAAGGAAAAGCTTGGATGACCGAATTTTGGCTGTAACACTGTTTGCTAAGTTCGAATCTGCAAGAGAAGTGGCATGGAGATGGAAAACTCTACCAAAACTTGTGCTCCAGATAAAAACTGGGGAGGGGAATACTGCGGAAGGAAAACTAAGGAGAGAACTGGGTTAGGTAAACTGGGGAGAGAAAAACCGGAGCCGATCTGTACCTGGCCGCCTGCAAAAATGTGTGAAAATTGACGCTTTGCAAATCGAGCTGTTTGAGCCGCTTCCTGTTGGCCTAGAAAGCTGAAATTTTGGCTGCATCGTTGAAGCCTTGGCTATTCAACGCAAAAAAACTGTATTCGAATGTGACACTCCGGTGGGGAGACACTACAATATAAGCACAAACATCCGGCGAATATACAGGGTGTACCATAATATGTGGGATTGACCAATTCTACAGCTACGATCAATTGCCCACTTAGAAGAAGACTACGGTAACATCAGCCGCGCGCAGCAAGGCCCAGACAGCCCAGTTCAAAACCAGCTTTTCTACCTGCAAAACAAGACAGCCAATCGACATACGAAGCGTGTACAGATTGATTATTTAGCGAGTGATCTAGATTATGTAAATGCAATGTCTTCGTGCGAGCAACTTTCGTTGTCTCGTCACTCTCTTCGATTGCCCTACCTGTCGACTGGTTCACTTAGCCTCTTTATTGGCTTGCGCTCTCTCTTTATTATATTGTCGTTGGTTATTCTTCTGCCACCCTTGTTAGTTACTTAACGTAGATAAACTTCTCACCAGAGTCCTGTGCACCAGCCTTCTTTCTCCAGTAGTTTCTTCCTCAGCCGCCTATCTGGCGATCTTGCATACAGTATTCAGCCCTGCCCAGTACATCGCTTGTGGCTATCATCTCCTGTATCCAGACAAGCGTCATCGTCACCATCTCTAGCTCTAGGTACCGCTATGTCCAAGCAAAGCGCCATTACAAATGCCGCTGACAATTTGGGCATGATAGCTGACAACTCAGTACGTACGACAAGCGCTACAGTAGGTACCGCTAACACGTACTACAGTATTACATCAAGTACAACGGCCAATGACAGTTCAAGTTTTCCTGGCATTGTGACTTCAGCGCAACTAGCGGATACGGCACAGTACCGGCACACCGGAGCCAGACCAAAAACCTACAGGGCTCAGTATCCAGCTCAACAGCAATTCGCTGCAGCAACAAGCATAACTACTAATGCAACTCCAGCTAATCTAGCAGCAGCAGCAGCGAATCCTGTAGCAGTTGTGACCGTAACACCAGTGACTACGACGACCACTGTCATTCAGGCACCTATCGCGGCAACGACAGCTATCACGTATCCCAGTAGAAACGAAAACACACAACCATCATTAGCGTCCCTATCAACAGCTCTATCTAGGGTTCAGCTAGGAGACAGTAATCCTCATGCACAGTCTACGCAGCCTACCAGTGAGTACGCTGATGTAGCCGGATTTACCCCCAAATGGGTACAGAATCTTCAGACCTTGAACGCAAAAGAAAAAGAGTTCTTCGACTCTTGCGAAATTCAGTTCGAAGACGACATTGTGCAGGCCGAACCACAATTCGTGACAGACGAAATGTGGGAACCACAGTTTGTACGTGAGCGAGGTACAGTACCTACAGTACAACAGTACGAACGGAAGGAGCGGAAGCCGAAACAACATAGACAGAAATTCCAGCCTCCCGAATCCCTCACAGTGCAGACAATAGAGCGGCAACAAACCGACAACTATGCTAAACACATCACAGCCGCCTTGCAGCCAGAAACGCGAGCGGCCATGCGCAGAAGTTGCGGCATACCATACCAAGTTACTGACAACAACAACACGGATGCCCACTTAGCGTGCTACACAGACGCGCGCACAGATCACGAAGGTTTAGCTATGCCCATAGCGCAGCCCATTGACACACTTACGGGCCTGTCAACTGAGCTGCCACCGCACATTATTCGCCGAACAACTCAGAATACCACACCGACACCCCGCAGAGCAAAAGCGAATAATAGCCTGCAGGAGCCGGCTAATGTAATATCATCTAGCCAACCTCCAGAGCGACCTCCGAGTGATCGCGGATGTCGCAACCAAAACTCAAGCCGAATGCCACGACAGAATGACCAACCACTAGCCCAACCACCACAACAACCTCCACAAGCGCCCCCAGGTGGTGGAGGAGGAAGCGATCCATCAGACAGTAGCGACGATGACACTCAAAGCCGATCAAGACGGTCGAATAGAAGACGAAGACATCATCGGCGCCACAGTGACAGCGACTACGCCGACGAGCGATCCGAAGGTGGCACTACCCACCCGGTGCGTAGAAAATCGCGTATTTCGCCGCCAAAAGTTTGGGACAAGATCGAAGCGACCCCCATGGAGATATCCTACTTTTTCAAGCAATACGAAACGTATGCTGAATCAGTTTGGGACTCAGAAGACTTATGGGTCATGTCACTAGGCAAGTACCTACAGTACAACCTACAACATGAATACCGATATTTGACTTTGCTTTACTTTGCTTTTGAAGAAGCCAAAATCGCCCTATGTTGTAGGATAGGGCCATTTTTCTCTATTTTAGACTTTTGCTCCCAAGTTGCATCTCATTTTTGTCTGCTTGACAGCTATTTTTGTCTGCTTTAATCTGCTTTTCAAGGTTTGCTTTTCTCTGCTTTTATTCATTTTTCGCCCAAGGCACTGAAACCTGAGCCGAGACCCATCTGGCGGGGTGAAGCGCTTCTCTCGCTCCCCACCTTCCACTCACTTTCCTGTCGCATACGTACAACACGAGTTCTTCCCTTTATCTGTGTTCATTCCCAAGCTGTGTCCTTGCTTGTCCACACTTTCTGCATAAAGGTGTACCTATTTTACCTTCCTACACGTACTGTACCTACTATGTATGTACGTAAAAGTGTAGTTTGTAGTGGTAGGCTACTGTAAACGGGGATATTTTCGGATGGTCTTTTTTTTCGGACGGACGGCTTTTTCAACATATTCGGACGGGGAAATTTTCGGACAGATGTCTGACCTCAATGTGCATGCATGCACAACGACATTTCTGAATTATGTACATACGTATACGTACGAAAGTACTGTAGACTTATGTACGTATAGCGATTGGCGAGCTTGTGCTAGTAGTTAGTGATAGCATACTATGAATGCGGACGAAAACAGGCACTGTACTGTATGGGTGTACCGCACTTGCTCTTCCAATGCACAACAATAAAGTGCGTACTGTAATACGTACTGTACATGAAAATAGGTACGCTGTACATACAAAAAATTCGGACGGTAATATTTTCGGACACAATTTCTTGTCCGAATTGTCCGAAAATTTCCCCCTTCCGAAAATTTCCCCGTTTACAGTATTACTTCACGAATGTGTACATACAGGAGGTATAAATGTAAAATGTAGTAGTTAGTACCTCCTCAGAGGAACAGGAGACGCATACACACACCTGTGCAGACGAGCAGCCTTATGTACAGCACACAGTGTTGCTACTACAGGGCGTGTGGCTAGCCAGAGGGAGGGCCAAGAGCAAACAAAGATGCGCCACACCTCACTTGCCTGTGCTTTTGGGAGGGGAGAGAGGAAGCGAGAAGCTAGGGCAATTATGCAACCTGTCAATCAAGCAGCAGATTTTTTGGGTGGCTGTTTTTCTCTGCTTTTGACCTGCTTTTGAAGAAGCAGACCGTTTTCGTCTGCTTGACTTTGCTTTAGCTTGCTTTTCAAAAAGGCTACTTGAAAAGCAAAGTCAAATATCGGTATTTTGCTGTTGGGTCTGGCTGTAGGTGGCCTGATTTTACGACAATATCTGAGCACCATCAACGCATATCCGAAGATCAGCTATGTACGATTGCGACAAGAGATTCTCAGACTCGCAGTCGGATCTACCGAATATGCTACAGCGTTCCATGAGCTACACGCCATAGAATGGGAAAAAGGGGAAAGCGTCAAGCTAGTAGCTCAAAGGATACGAGAAGCCGTAATCCGAGCATTCCCAGACATGGACCACGGATTCAGAGAAACCATCGGCTATACACACCTACTAGGCAAAGCCCACCCACGTTGGAAAACAAAAGTTTTGAACGACTACCGTAACGTGAAAGACTTGACTACCCTGCAAGGAATACTAGCAGGCTGGGAAGTAAACCAGAAACAGCTGTACGAAAGTCAAGACAAGAAAAAGGAAAAAGCCAAACGTTACGACCGTTCAACAAGCCGAGACTATTACAGTCGATCAAGATCAAGATCGCGCAGTAGAGACTCCAACAGCTCCAGAAGAAGCGTGTCCTTCTCCAGAGAGCCGAGCACAGTTCGTAATACGAATGTGCCAGAAAATACTACAAGAGATGCCAGACCGAAAGAACGACGATCATACCGTACAACGAGAAAACGAGAACATGAGAGGTATCAATCGCCTGGAAGACGGGAACACAACTCAAGCTCTGAACAGCCCGAGCGAAAAGCTAATGCTAGCCATAATACATACAACAACAGCCGCACGGGACAGCCACCACCTTGCTTCAGATGTGGCAAGCCTGGACATTATTCAGCAGCTTGTAGAACACCTTGGGAACATTGCAACCCACCACCTTTCCAGCGATCGACATCTCCGCAGCCTGCAAGAATGCTATTTCAGCTCGACATGCCAAAAATAGACGGTGCGACGGAAATATACCATCGGTACAGTCCTGAAAATCAGTACGTGACAACAAAGCCACCCGCAACCGGCGGAGGAGTAGCAACCATGCAGACTCCAGCAGGTCCAATGAACATGTACTACGCGCCAGCTAAGAAAGCGCCAAGAAGAGGACCTACAGTAACCACTAGAGTCAACATCGCAGGAATGCAGACAGAAGCTATTGTAGACACCGGCGCAGTAGTTTCGCTTATTAGCCACAGCTTCCTCAGCGATTTGGTTACTCAAGGATATCTACCAAGAGCCGAAATGGTTGGACGAATGTCACCGTTTCATGGACGAATAGCCGGCATAGATGGCCCTATGAGCAAGAATCTGTATCGTGATTACATACGACTCCCGATTCAATATGTCAACGGCCATCCACCAACAGAAGTCAACTGTTTGATAGACGAACACCCTACTACCAAGATAAGAGTACTGTTAGGCTCACCGACACTCATAGCTTTAGGCTTTGAGATGGTGTCACCAGATGGACAGAGCATGTTTCGACAGCCTGAATTCCTACGACCACCTGGTTATGTGACCAACAGACTAGTGCCAGTATGCTACTTTCCTACAGAGCTAGCAGTAGAATCGCTGACATCAGAAGATCAGGAGATAGAAATCGAAGACGAATATCTCCCTAGTGAAGACGATGGACATACAGATAGCTACCCGCTGTATACGGTACACCTGGTAGAAGGAGAAGAGAACACCAACTTTCCTCCAGAGCAAGCGACTATACTTCAGTGCAAGTTGCTTCCAGCTACCGAAGACCGACAGCAACAGCCTATGTATGTACCATCTGAACACTACGTATTCGACCCAGCGCCCCAGCTAGCTGCACAAGCAATAGAGATGGAACCAGCTATCATCCATCTGAAGGAAAAGCAATGCATTTTTCATCTACCAGCAGCGCCACTTTACTTCTGCACGCCAGAACTGAAGCGAGACATGGTACTTGGCACAATCCAGTCTATCCAAGCTTACGAGATGCCATTAGCCAGATCCAGTTCCAGAGTGATGACAGCTACATCTGGAAGAGAAAAAGTAATGGCACCAGCTACGCATGAACGAAAAGAAGCACTACTAGAGCTTTTGAAACCAGAAGAATGGCGAATAACAGCACAGGAGCGCCACGAAGCTACCGCCTTGTTGTTGAAATACCATCATCGATTCGCCCTGACAGAGTTGGAACTTGGAGAAGCGATAGGAGTGGAACATCACCTAGACACAGGAGAGTCACCACCAATCGCTCAGAAAGCACGACGAGTTCCATATACAGACTATGAAGAACTCTCCAGAAAAATTCAACAGCTATTAGATGCCAACATCATTGAGCATTCACAATCCAGTTGGGCATCACCCATCGTCATCGTACGAAAGAAAGAAACTGGAGAGATGAGAGTATGCATTGACTTCACTCGTGTGAACTCAGCTATAACAGCAGCATGCAAAAGAGACTGCTATCCATTGCCTCATTGCATGAGCCTATTGGATACCGCAGGAGCCACTGGAGCCAAGTACTTCAGCTCCATCGACTTGAGATCAGGCTACTATCAGATTCGTATGAGCAAAGAGTCCATGGAAAAGACAGCGTTCATCACGCCTATGGGATTATTCCACTACAGAAGAATGCCATTTGGGCTATGTAACGCTCCAGCTACCTTCCAGCGACTTATCAATCAAGTAATCGCCGGAATGGATTTGACTTATGGACCAGGAAAAGTTACAGCCTACATAGACGACATATTAGTCTCCAGCTGTACAGTGACAGAACATCTAATCATCCTGGAAGACTTATGCAAACGACTAGCAAAAGCAGGATTGAAGATGCACCCAAAGAAGTGTAAATTCTTTCGAGAAGAAGTACGATATTTGGGGTTCATACTGTCACCCAGTGGACTGAAGCCTGATCCAGAAAAGATAGCAGCAGTAGTCAACTATCAGCGACCCAATTCAGTGAAAGCAGTACGAGCCTTTTGCGGCCTATGCTCCTACTATAGACGATTCATTCCTGAATTCGCCATGATAGCTCGACCACTGTACATACGATGTAATGAAGAAAGATCAACCAAAAGACTTTCAATGGACAACACCTATGGAGGAAAGCTTTACGAAGATGAAACAGCTTATGACAGAAGCCCCAGTGCTCGTGTTCCCAAATTTGCAAGCGCCATTCATCATAGAAACCGACGCATCCGGTACTGGAATAGCAGCCGTTCTATCACAGTACGTACCTACAGCCGATCGGCCAACAACACCTCCAGCTCTGGCAGGACCTGAGGTTATCAAATGGGGACTGATGACCCTAGCTCCAACTAAGCTACGAAAGCGTGTTGGATATGAGCTACATCCAGTAGCCTATGCCAGCCGTGCACTACGTGGAGCCGAAATGAACTATCATTCAAGTGAAACCGAGCTAATGGCTGTATGGTTCGGATGTAAGCAGTTTGAAAATTACATCTACAACTGCTATGTCATTGTCTATACAGACTCGACGAATGTCAGAGATTGGCTCACAGCTGATAAACAGCCTAAGAACAAGCGCATCGCAAGATGGAAGATGCAGCTGCAAGATTTCGGTATCAGCGCCGTCCAGCATAGACCAGGAAAAGGAAACCTGGCAGCAGACGCACTGTCCCGACAATTTGAGCCCCCGAATATAGAAGAAGTGAGATTTGTACTCAGTCCAGACCTCAACTCGACTGCAGACTACTTACGACTATGCCAAGAAATGCAGAAAGAAGATCGCAGAATTCGAGCCATCTACGACTTCAAAGTAGCTCAGCGTGTTCCAAGAGACGAGACCACAGCTGACTGGATGAGACATATGGAGAATAAGTTCCACATTGTGGACGGGCTTGTATATTACGCAGACCGAGGTGAACCACACCTACGTATCTACGTACCAGTGAGAGCGAGAACCGATCTACTGATGTCCCTACACTCACATCCGTTAGGCGGACATCAAGGAAAAATCAAGCTTTGGGAAGCCATCGAGCCATATTATTATTGGCCAAAAATGCGAGAACAGATTATCCACTTCGTAGACTCTTGCCTCACCTGTGCTATCAGACAAGGACAAGGAAGACCAATCAAGCCATATCTCCAGTCCATCAATGCACCCAAAAAGCCTTTTCAAGTAATAGCGACAGACATCGTCTCGCTACCAACTACGGTAAAAGGACACAAATATGCACTATTTGCTACCGACTTATGCACCGGCTTTGTCGCAGGCGGACCAATGAAGAATCAGACAGCGGAATCGGTCATAAAGACTTTCGTCAAATATGTTATGCAGTTTGGCCTACCCGAGCGTCTGATATCAGATAGAGGAAGCCAATTTACCAGCGAATTATGCCGAGCTTTTTGCAATTTATTCGGCATACGACAAAGCTTCACTACAACGTTTCATCCGCAAGCAGATGGACAAAGCGAAAGAACAAATCGGACAATGATAGCTATGATTTCAAAATGTGCAGACGCCAGATCAACGGATTGGCATGAAATTCTGCACATGCTCTTGCTAGCCTACAACGCTAGGACGCAGCGAAGAACAGGATTCCCGCCATTCTACGCCCTATTTGGACGAGAAGCGATGTTTCCGCAGGAATCACCCTTTGGAGCTGCAGCCATGACGAGAGCAATCGACTTAGACGACTATCTTAGTCAGCTACCAATGCACCTTTCCACCATTTGGGACGTCTTAGCTAAGATTTCAGAAGAAGAAAAGCAACGTCAAAAGAACTACTACGATCGAAAAGCGACTCAACACAAGTTTCAGCTCGGAGATACAGTTTTTGTTTTCTCTCCAGAAATCAAGAAAAGCAAGACTGGACCACAGTACAAAGGTCCAGGCGTCATCATTGAGCTGAATGAGCCGAATGCGACCATCAGATTTGGTGATCCACAAGACGAAAAAGCGCCCACCAAGACGGTACACATTTCGAAGTTATCCAAGGCACAGCCAGCGATGATTGGTCAGAAGCCTTTTCTAGGAGACTGGCGAATGCAGTTGCCTGAACCATCTATTGGACCCAGTGAACATGCAGCCACGTCAACTTCAACCCTAGAAGTGGATAAGCCTACGTGTACATACCGAACGCCAAGCAATATCAGCGCGAAAAGAGAATCCGAGGCGGATTCTTCCGTTGGAGGAGGAAGAGTAGATAACAAGACCAAGAATACACCACCTACTACCACGACGGAAGAAGAAACAACAGCAATAGGAAAGAAGAAGCTACGTTTCTCAGCTGAAGTACAAGACACAGCTGAAGCACAAGACACGGAAGAAAACGCAGCTAAAGAAAATACAGAAAGCGCCTCATTCGACCTAAATCCTGGCCAACAACAAGACAACATTGTGATAAAAGAGCATCACGATAAGCCAGAAACTACAACTCAAAATGAGCAAAATGATGCTATTAGGGATAATAACAGATATGAGCTAAGAAAAAAGCTTACCCCTAATGTGCGCCTCAAAGCTTTTGCGACCAGTGCTATTCGATTAGCCGAAGAAGTACCTTATGATACCAAAGGTGAACATATGTGCAGTGTGACTGTTTCAGATTTGATACGAGCGAGATTCGATCAATCGAAATCAAGATTGGCTAAGAAACAGAGGAAGGCACGCAATGCCGAAGAAGAGAGCCAAAGGAAAACAAGCTTCCACCAGCTTGGCTCTCAACAATCTGGAACAGATGACAGATGGAATGAAGCACATTGCGCCACAGCCGATAAGCCCCATATCGACTGCGATGGACGAACAGAAGGAGATTTCGCCTCTGCCACTACAAGTGCCCGAAGCGAACTCTCAGCCTCAGAAGAACTCGCAACCACTACTACAAGTACTGGAGTCGAGTCAGACCAGCGAAACAACAACCGCAACCCTGGAAAAATCGCCACTACAAGTGCCGATTCCCAGCGAAGAAACGACACAGACTGCCCTACCGCTACAACATGTACCGGCACCGCAGCTGACAGAAAAAAATGAAGCTATCAACATGGCAGTACAAGCAAAGCAAGCCCAAGAGGAAGGTTTTACCGTGGGAAGAACTCCACTAGAATTTACACTCACCGATTTTACTACTAACCAACCTCACGACGACATCTATCGTAATCCCAAGTTACTGCAGCGGGTTGTTGATAGCACGAGAAGCGAGAAGATCGAAACCACGCAAATACCTATGAAGACAGGAGCGGAGGGGACAGACCAACATCTTGTAGAAATGGTAGAAGCTCAGAGACCTTCACCAGACACTGTCCTCACCAGTGAGCAAGAATTCATAACAACTAAGAGCTCACAACAGGAAATCACCGCACAACCGGACGTTATTCCCACAGCTAAGGAAGAACAAGCTATGGAGACAAACGAAGACTCAGAGACAGCTTCAGTCGACGTAGAGAAGGTAGACACCCCTCTTTCGCCTTCACCTCAGCCTCCACCCCTGGAGCCTCAGACATCAGAGACTCCCATGGCGTACAACGCAGATAGAGAAGAGAGTGAAGAGGAAGAAGAGGCGGGAGAAGCTTGTCTTGAGCTCAAAGTAACATCAGAAGACAGAGACTTCTTGGATGAGGTGTGCAAGGAGCTACACACAGAAGAAGTTAGCCCCGAAGTCCAGCACCTACAACAGCTGATGACAGAGAAGCGAATTTCAGCCCATGAAGGAATGCAGCTGACTCCGTACGACCATTTGGAGCAACAGCAGAGTATGAGCAAGCTCTATGCAGCATGGGTACGTACGCAAGATCACGACTACGACAAGTATGCAAGGTGGATAGAGCACGGACTCCAGCGCATGCCATTGCATTTTGGCTGTACTATTGGATGCCTACCACCTCTCTACGCAAGCGAACGACAATCTCTATGGAAGCGAGTACGTCAAGACTCCGAAAGGTATCAGACGAAGAAAGACCAAGATTGGAAGCTACAGCAGCTTATGCTCAACTACCTGACTACACTCACAGTTTACGAGTCAGTAGGATTTGCTGTAGACGAACTAGACTCACTGGCCAGACACCTCTACTTTATCGGCCTATGGATGATACAGTGTCAGTACACCAGCGAATATCTGACACCAGGATTCAGAAGCGACCTCGCCCAGTTCTTCATTGAGAAGAATGGAAGACTGGAAGAGCGATGGACTCAAGACCACCCTGGCTTTCGGGTACCAGCTTTAGAACAAATGCGACCACGAGCTTTAGACCCCTACGGCACTTCAAGAGGATGCGTGGACGTAGCGCCCCCTGGCGAAGAAGCGCGAATCTTCTTGTACGAGCTTTGGAACGTGTTCGACGCTATGGACTTTCACGTCTTGAAATCCAACGAGCGGAAAGCAATACAGCAGATCAAGCACGATCCTAAGACCACTCAATGTGAGTTCGAGCTACGCTACGTACCCCGAAAAGCACAAAGACCTAAGAACGCGGCCTTACGAGACGAAAACGGAGAACTGTTGACACGCAAGCAAGCAGCTATCGTGTGTTGTCAGCTTTACTACGCACCTGACAAATACCATCAGTCATGGATGATGGGACTCAACAGCCGCGAGAAAGGGAGCCAACTACTCACCGTACACTATGTGAACAACTGCATGCCGAAGAAATCTCTCGTTCTGCTCACCGAAACCGCAACAAAAGCAGGTAGCGGATGGAAGCGCTGGAAGGAGAAAATAGCTGCAAGAATACAAGCAGAAGTTGACCACTCGAAGCAAGAGGAAATCGAGCGTCAGCGAAGAATAGCAGAGCGCCAGCGCAGAGACACAGAACAGCAGCAGAAAGAGCAGAAGTCTGTACGCACCATCCCAGACGGAGAGAAGCGCGCAGCCAGCCATTATACTATACGAGCGGAATACCCACGTGACAATAAGACCGTCATGCTGAAGACGACAGTTGAGCGCCCTCGATATTCCTGGCAAGGAAGAAAGAACGTGCGGCCTACCCAGAACAGATACGACCCGCAGCGAATCGAGAGACGCCTCTACAACAGACAGCTGAATGAACAAAGACGAACTGTGGAATTCTACTCCAGCAGCTATCACGGAGAAGAATCCAGAAGAGAGCCAGAAGCAGCTGTCCAGCGAGAACAGCATGAGAAGCAAGACGAATATCTGGATCTTGCCGAAGATTTTCCACCTCTGCCGCCTACCGTAGCATCTGTAGTAAGAAGAGTTAGCGGTGATGCGACAGGCACAACTACAGCTCAAGGATTTTGGAGCGATTCTGAGCCATCAGAGTCCTCGAGAGTGAGCACAGCTGGAGGAGCCAATGATGTGCAAGACCTGCGTCATCTCCTCAATCAGCGAAGACAGAGTACAGCTCGAGAGACAGAAACAGAAAGACCACAGCAAGAAGAGCTGCAGTTCAAATGGAGAACGTCACTACCAGTGCATCAACCTCCATTTCCGCAAGTAATCAGCCTGTCAGCGTTCCAGCAAAATCTCCAGCGCTATGAGACCGCATTCCCACCGGAACATCTGGTCCAGCGAAGACTACGAGAACTGACGACGCGATGGGAAGCGAACGTAACTCGACTATTGACCGGCGCCCAAGCAAGAACAACCGTAAATCCACCTTACGGATGGTCACCAGCCGAGTACAAAAGAACCATCAGTGGTATGACGCAGGAAGAGTTCAGCCGACTGCACTATTATGCGTACATGCTACAGACCATGGACCGCATCATGTATCGAGCCATGAAAGATCGGATCCAACAGCGCGAAGCACCAGCTAGTCCAGAGATAGAGACATCAGCCCAGATCAGATGCCAGTATGAAGCATCCTGGAGACACTGGTGTTGGATGGTGAACAGAGGAGAACATTACATCACTATAGGAGAGCGCCTGTACGAAGGACAAACCGCAGTGTTTCGTCAGCACGACAATCTTGACCTGCGAGTGAAACCACCAGCGCAGCTAAGCGAGTATGAAAAGCTAGTGAAAGATCAATGGGAACAAGCGCGAGGAGCCACGTCTTCGAAGCGACAGTGGAAAGACAGCGACGGCAGCCAAGTGAGCGCCGACAACACGCGCGACCCCTCGCGGAAGAGACCAGCTACTCCAAGGAGCGAGGAAAAGCCTTCAGAGCCAACTGTAGAGCAACAGCTGCAAGCACTCAAGGAACAGCAGAAGATGCTTGAAGCACAAATGGCAGCTTTGAAGCAAGGGAAGACAACTGCAGTTGAGCAGATTCAACTCACCTCGCCAGCCTATTTCCACCAAGGCCTATTGGATGGATGGAAGACAGCTAAAGGAGTGAGCCTGCCCATCGAACACTGGGATCCCTACCAAGTGATCGCAGCGAGCAATAGACAACGCTCCAGCGACTTGGACATACTAGCTAAGAAGCTGAACAGCAAGGAATACGCCGTCATTCCAAATGAAGACCTACTGAAAAGTGCGCCTGAGCATTTGAAGGTGAAAGTGCCAGAAGAATATGAGCGCATTACGGCGTATGTGAAGAAAGAAGGAGAAGACGTACGTTGGAGTACAATCCATCAGAAGCCTGGATTTCTGACGGGTATGATTACAGTAGCCACGTACGTACCAGCCCTTCAACTTACAGCCGAGGATGAAGACATGCCGCCGCTAGAAGGAACCTAGCTATGACAACCAGTAGCAGTAGACTTAGCGTTACTAATAGCTAACCTATAGCATTATTAGTATAGTATCTACGTACATAGCTATACAGCCTGTAAACATACATGTATCGTACGTACATAAGTGTTAGTCATTTTCTAGTAATCGCGTGTGATCATAACAGTATACGTACAACACCACGATACAAGCTTAGTACTTGAATCTTGTTTCCGTGTGTACTAACAGCTGTGTGGCAGCAGCGAATTCTTTGAGACCATTGTACCATTGCATCTGTAACAAAAGTAGACATGTGTTAGATACGTATACGTATTAGACATACCGTATGTATGCATACTACAGTAGAAGAAAATAGTAGGTGTGAAGCTAACGGTTACCTGAGCCACGCCGCAAAGAAGGTTCGATTCCGGTTCATCGTCGGAACTTGATGAAGAGGACTGGAAACCATGTGGGATTGACCAATTCTACAGCTACGATCAATTGCCCACTTAGAAGAAGACTACGGTAACATCAGCCGCGCGCAGCAAGGCCCAGACAGCCCAGTTCAAAACCAGCTTTTCTACCTGCAAAACAAGACAGCCAATCGACATACGAAGCGTGTACAGATTGATTATTTAGCGAGTGATCTAGATTATGTAAATGCAATGTCTTCGTGCGAGCAACTTTCGTTGTCTCGTCACTCTCTTCGATTGCCCTACCTGTCGACTGGTTCACTTAGCCTCTTTATTGGCTTGCGCTCTCTCTTTATTATATTGTCGTTGGTTATTCTTCTGCCACCCTTGTTAGTTACTTAACGTAGATAAACTTCTCACCAGAGTCCTGTGCACCAGCCTTCTTTCTCCAGTAGTTTCTTCCTCAGCCGCCTATCTGGCGATCTTGCATACAGTATTCAGCCCTGCCCAGTACATCGCTTGTGGCTATCATCTCCTGTATCCAGACAAGCGTCATCGTCACCATCTCTAGCTCTAGCTCTTCTACTAGCCGAGTTTCCAAGTGTGATACGAAGCACCGCTGGACACGAAACATAAGCGTAGTGGCGGATTCGGACGGACCTCGGGTTGTTGGAGACAAGGGCTCAACCAGAGTTACTACACCATTGGCCTAGGATCCTGGCTCAGGTTGCTGGAATCCTACATTATACTCACCGGCTATTTGTGTCTATATCTCCATAGCGGGGAGTCCGTTTCAAAAGCGGTCTTTTGTAACAAGTAGCCAAGGCTTCAAACTTTATGCATGCAAAGTTTTAACTTCCTAGCTTCTCATGTCATAGCGCTGTAAGCGATCAAAGTTTCGGCAGCTTTTTCGCAGGCAAGACTGAGGCGCCGGCACAGAGTTGGGCGTCGAATTTGCATTTTTGTTTCCTTCCTCGTTCTCTTAAGCCTGCTCCTTTCTCCTCCCAACATTTTTACGAACTGTTGAGCTGTCAATGCCCCTTGGATGAAGTATGGGCTGGAATTTCCTCCAGAGGGCTCATTGGACCAGTGTTCTTTGACGACTCAGTCACTGGTGACAGTGTATCTCGTAATGTTAGCAGATTTGGCCGGTTATATGTTTGTTTGGCCTGCTGCTGAGGACTGGGAAAGTTTATTTGCAACAGGATGGGGCACCACCTCACTTTAGCCACCAGGCCGGC
Source organism: Epsilonema sp. ZAB3_2 (assembly GCA_030247985.1). Taxonomy (NCBI): domain Eukaryota; kingdom Metazoa; phylum Nematoda; class Chromadorea; order Desmodorida; family Epsilonematidae; genus Epsilonema; species Epsilonema sp. ZAB3_2. The sequence goes on from JASAMW010007188.1 coordinate 74,172, forward strand.
CACCACAAGAGAAGCATTTGCCGAGACTGATAGCACTCTGTGCCAGAAAGTGTGCCAATCTGTACCAGGCCGCCTGCAGAAATGTGTGGAAATTGGGGGTTTACAAACTGAGCTGTTTTGATCCGCTTCTGGTTCAGGTATCTCTTTGAAACTTTGCATGCATAAAGTTTGAAGCCTTGGCTACTTGTTACAAAGACCGCTTTTGAAACTGACTCCCCGCTGTGGAGATATAGACACAAATAGCCGGTGAGTATATTATGGTACACCCTGTATTATGAAACACCCTGTATAGCCTCCAATGAGCGACCAATTTTGCTAGCAATTTTGCTGCAAACATGTTTCCCTTCTTTTAGGATGGGCCACTAATGTTTTGTAACCCCAAGGGGCTATAGGCCTAAACGAGAGTTTACAGTATTACACCTGAATAAAGTAGTATAAAAGTTTGTGCGATTACAGGATGGCGTTTGTTTCTGAAGTACCAGTAAAGAAAAGAAATCTCTCGCCTGTACTTCAAGAAACTTTCATCTCTGATCTTCCTCCAGAGCTGCTGGGCAAGATCCTATCCTATGTTCCAGTGGCAGGAGCGAAGGATGCCAGCAGATTGGAGCGAGTCAACTGGGCTTTCAATCAGTTTGCTTGGCAGAGAGTGAACAAGATGGTAGTTGGATTGTATGGCCCTTGTTGGAAGGTGTGCGATGGCATGAGGGACGTTACGATTGGGCAGGATGACCATCGCTTTCTTTCGATTGTTGACGCGTTTTGGATGAAAGCTCGGAAGCTGGACATTGGTTATGGATCGTATGATGACAGGAGAGCGGAGCGGTTGTTGTCTCGTCTACTGGAGCTAATGAACAGCGAACCCAGGGGCATCAGCTGCATTGCGATTAAAAGTGCTGGAGCTTTATTCCCGCCATCCACTGCCTCCTTCATCAATGCGTGTCGTCATCAACTGCTCAGCTTTTCGGCCTCTGGCTTCAACGCAAAAGATGCTGCTTCTTTGTCCCAGCACTTAACAACCTTATTGGCTGAATGCGAGCAGCTGAAAGAGCTCGAGCTTTTCTTTCATTTGGGCTTGACAAATTACAACTTCTTGACAGGGAAGACCCGATTGAAGCGTTTGGTGATTGGGGCAGCTTGATGGACGGAAGGCGATTATGCGGTGTTGTTCTCTGGTCTGGCAGAGTTGCAGCGAAGCAAAGATGAAGCGGATGCTGCTGCTGCTGCTCACATAAGCATTCCACTACATTTGCATGTGGGCTAATTCCACCCCAAATGAACCTGGTGTTGGACTTCACCACCTCCGATTTGGTTCATATTTTGCATAATAGTAGTAATATATGATATGATGTTCCACCCAAAATTTTAGCTCCATACTCCCTGTGGTTCCAGAACTATGACCCCTCAAAGGTCAAGGTTCGGAGCTGATTTGGCCATAACGTGGTCCTGTTTGAGCCCCTTTATCTCAGGTTCTAGACTGATAAATGATAGTTTGTGGCACACCATTCGAAAGCTCTTGATCTGCTCTTTCACGATAGCCTATTCAAAAAAGGCATTGGTATAACCCTTTATACTAGACACTTGCAATTTAAAACTCTCAGGGCGATTTTCTCAAAAACCCATCTTTTAATTTTTATTTTATGGTGATTTTTGGAAAGAACGCACCTTGTTTACCCTATTTTCGAGTTAAAACTCGTGTGTATTTGGCTGACACATGAAAAAATGACGAAAATGTGACTTTTTTGTACTTCGGTACGAGCAAGGAAAAAGATGCCAAGTCAGTATTAGAGACCAAGCATTGTGCTAAAGTGTGCACTTTCATCGTTTTTTAGTAAAGCATCACTTTGTTACCACGCTTGCTCATTTTGTTCAGCTATTTTTAAAGTAAAACAAGTGTAAAATCATAATAAACTTCTCGTAACCCTTTAGTGGGCCAAAAGAACTGCATGACGTAATTGCCTATAATAGCACTTTTTGTTAATTCTTGACAATACTGCTAATGTAGGGTACTACAACAAGCAAATGCAGTCAACAAATGATAGCCTTGCTACAAGATGTGTAGAAAAGGTCTTTTTGTGCAGAATAAAACACAACAAGGTCTCTAATACTGAGTTAGCCCGTTTTTCCTTGCTCGTACCGCAGTACAAAAAAGTCACATTTTCGTCATTTTTCCATGTGTCAGCCAAATACACACGAGTTTTAACTCGAAAATAGGGTAAACAAGGTGCGTTCTTTCCAAAAATCACCATAAAATAAAAATTAAAAGATGGGTTTTTGCCCTTACGGCCTCGCCGTAAGGGCTACCACGTTAGGTTGCCTTAATCATACGGGTATAGGGACCCTACGTACTATGCTGTTGGATAGGGTTACGTACTGTGTAGGTATAGGACAAATTTCAAATTTTCAATTTGGCGATCCTACGTATGTGGCGGCGATACGTCCCATGATGAAGTTTCGTTGACGTTTTAGAGAACCTAAAGTTTCGTTGACATTTAGAAGATTTTTGTTTCGTTGACATTTAGAAGATTTTTGTTTCGTTGACATTTTGGGAAAAATTTGTCCGCACCCAGGTTCGAACCTCACCCCGGGTAATCCCGTAGGATTGGAAGACGAACGCTCTATCGCCTACACCATCGCGACGAACTGGGCAAATGACGAAAACACAGGATAAGTAGTTGAGCTGAGAGGGAATAATTTGCATATAAGGCAAAAAGATAAAAGATGTGGTTTGGGGAGTAATTTGCATAGGAAATGTCGACATTTGAGCCAAAAATAATTTACATGAAAAGAACAGTGTGTTAAAGAGTGGAATTTGCATACGAAAAATAAAAATGCGGCAAAAATTGAGACACGTCACAGACTGTTATTTTCTGCTTTTACTCTGTTGCTGAGCAGTGGCGCTATTGCGTTGAAGAATCACAGGGGAAAAATTGTGCATAGTCAGTGAGAAAGGGAATGATTTTCTTCTGAAAGGATCGTATCTTCAACAGCAATTCAAAAGGAGAACTCTCTTTTGGAAGGAGTGCATGTTCAAGAGCGATTCAATAAAACAATGCCTGGAATGCTGTGGAAGAAGAACATCTCAACTCAAATGGCAGGAGAGAAAAAGCAGGTATTTTGAAAAGAAGTTCTGCAGCAGATACAGTACTGATACCTGTACAATAGATTCATTTCTTTCTGGACCCACGGGCCCGATCTATTACTGTAAACGGGGAAATTTTCGGACGGAGGAAATTTTCGGAAAATTCGAACAAAAAATTCTGTCCGAAAATTTTACTGTACGAATTTTTGTATGTACAGTATATTTCCATGTGCAGTACGTATTGCAAAAAATCTTAGAGTCAACGAAACTGAAAAAACGCGCACAAAAGCAACAAAACCTTCAGTTGCAGAGCAGTTCACAGGCTCATGTTTAGATTGCTAGCGTGAAGTATTCATGTCAACGAAACTGTGAATATGTGACCAATATGGTGCTGTGTCCCCTGATACCGTACTTCCGATTTTGCCCACCGTTTTTCTCTGCTTACAAACCTGCTTTACCCATCCGCATCTGCCTGGGGGACCCAAAGGTTTTTCACTGCTGCATGCTGAAACCCTACTTGACCCACGGGCCCGATCTATTACTGTAAATGATGAAATTTTTGGACGGTGGAAATTTTCGGATAAAAAATTCTGTCCGAAAATTTTAACGTCCGAATTTTACCGTCTTTCATACATACGTAGTCTACAGTACATTCATACGTAATACAGTAAATGTCGCTGTGCCTGCATGCACATTGAGGTCAGACATGTGTCCGAAAATTTCCCCATCCGAAAATACAACTTCAATCAACTCTCCATTCCATACCGCACGCATCCTCTTTCTTCTACTACCATTTATCAGCCCTTACATACTGCTACTTGTAAGGGCTTCACTCCTGTTTGGCCCTCAGGACAAACGGCTGGTAATCATTAATATCTGCCGCTCAGACAGCATCTCTACTTCCAAAAGACAGCACACCAGCCTCTACTACTGCTAATTGTAAGGGCTTCACTCCTGTTTGGCCCTCAGGACAAACGGCTGCTAATCATTAATATCAGCCCTTCAGACTCCTCCACTCACACCTAGAATGGTTGCCTTTTTATAAGCTGCTTGTTGAGAAAATCGCCTTGAGAGTTTTAAATTGCAAGTGTCTAGTATAAAGGGTTAAACCAATGCCTTTTTTGAATAGGCTATCGTGAAAGAGCAGATCAAGAGCTTTCGAATGGTGTGCCAAAAGCTATCATTTATCAGTCTAGAACCTGAGATAAAGGGGCTCAAACAGGACCACGTTATGGCCAAATCAGCTCCGAACCTTGACCTTTGAGGGGTCATAGTTCTGGAACCACAGGGAGTATGGAGCTAAAATTTTGGGTGGAACATCATATCATGTACTACTACTATTATGCAAAATATGAACCAAATCGGAGGTGGTGAAGTCCAACACCAGGTTCATTTGGGGTGGAATTAGCCTGTGGAAAAATGTCTCCTGTCGCACTTCGTTCTCTCAGCCGTGTCTGTTAATCAACCACTGCCAATGATCAGCCAATTTCACTGGATGGTAACATCGGGATGTTCCCAGGCGTACTTTCTCTCTGTTTCTGGAGTCTATTGCCTAATTTGGAGCTCATCAAACTGAAGAAGATCAGCTCTTTCGAACTTCCAAAAATTTTGTACTCCAAAAACTTCCAAAAGTTGAGACCTCCATGCTTCCAAATTGTACTCGCGCGCTTTCAAGGTCTCGGGCTGGCGGGGGACAAATTGCTGGTTATTTCAACTTACTTGCTAATGAATTGATTGGCATGGTCATGCGATATGTGGTTTGTTTAGTATGTACAGGGCGAATCATTTGCAGCATAGTACTTCTTTTATGGACTTTTCTTCTTGTGCTAGCATTCATGGGAGCCTTTGGAGGGGAAAGCGCTTTGGACAAGAAAATGGAGACTTCGGTGCTTGAGAGGCCAAATGCTGATATCGATCGATGGATTCAGTTTTGCACTGGGATGATGGGCTGGATACCAGTGGCTCACGAACGTACCACTTCTGTTTGTGGTTCAGAGTGCACGAAGTTTCAGTCTGGTTTTGCTGAGGTTGTGTTGCATTATCATGACTGATAGGAACAGGTTTACTTGCTTGTTTACGGGTAGGCCTACTTCAAACGGTAATTCTTCTCTCTGTTGCTATATGTGCGCTATGTACGTACGTACCACATATAATACTATTTATTTTTTGCTAGGTACACTACGTTGTAGAGTGCTTCTTTGGAAATGTACCTTGGACACCTTTTTTATGGTCCAGCAGCCGTTTTCCAAACATATTGAGACTTCCGCATTACGTTGCTGACCAGTTTAAAATTTAACCCCTCCTGTATGCTGAGATATAGCTGCTGGTAGGCCCAAATTGCCCCTCACGTGCCCGCCACTTTTTTCAAAAATTCTTAACATTATTCTACTCCATTTTCTTCGCAGATTTCGATTTGGGGCATGCCCCTCCGCTATTTTGATGAATACACCATGATATAGCCCAAAAAGGGGTAATTTTGGCTAATTTGATCATTTTTGTCAATTTTGGTGGTGTATTTATCAAAATATCGAAGGGGCATGCCCCAAACCGAAATCAGCGAAAAATATGGAGTAGAATGATGTTAAGAACTTTTGAAAAAAGTGGCGGGCACGTGAGGGGCAAATTGGGCCTACCAGCAGCCATATCTCAGCATACAGGAGGGGTTAAATTTTGAACTGGTCAGCAACGTAATGCGGAAGGCGCAATATGTTTGGAAAACGGCTGCTGGACCATAAAAAAGGTGTCCAAGGTACATTTCCAAAGAAGCACTCTACAACGTAGTGTACCTAGCAAAAAAATAAATAGTAGTACAGCGTGTTTTTCTCCTGAACGATTTTCACTGTCAATTTCACAACCACAGTATGATTCACGTATAGTCTGGCCAATAGCAGTTGGCACCTGGACTCAAGGCGAGTTGCGTAGTTTGCATGTACTTCTGTTAAATAGAAGTACACGAAGCGTGGACAGAAATCCGCATTTGTAAATCTATTTTACGCAACGCGCCTTGAGTCCACGTGCCAACTGCTATTGGCCAGACTATAGGATTATCAATGAGGAGTAAAAACGTTTCTCATGATGTGCATATGTTGTTGCCTTGCCGCCACGGCCACGATGCATTTTGCTCCATCAGTTTTGCTTGCCTTTCTCTGGTTCTGGTCTTCACTTTCGTAAATTTTGCATACTAATGTTTTAGTGAAAGTTTGGATCGATGTCTGTCTGCGCCGCGGTGTCGTCGACCTTCAATCTTCTGGGAGCGGAAGTGAAGCGAGTGAAAAGAATTAGCAACAAATGACGTCGACGACCCCACAGGCACCGATCCCCAAACTTTAACTGAATGCCGCGGGATGGCCTTATGGTGTAGTTACGTATAGTTTGCGGAGTACATATGTTTGTGTATGGTGCATGCGCTACATAATCTATACTTTGTACGCAGACTGTACTTCGAAGACAACGCAGCAGTGGTTCCAGGTCCAGACCTGACCTGGCTCAGGTAATGAAATCGTACTGCAGTAGGTACATAGCTCTAATAATTCTGCTGGATGGATTTTTTGAGTCGATTGACTTGCTCAACTTCCACTTCTCTTCTCTATGTTTTCAGGCACAGAATGGTTCCTGTTCGCCTTCAATGTCTTGGACTAAAAGCAAGGCTAACGAACGATGCTGCCATCATGAGAATTGACCCCATATCACAAGCAAGTCTCCTCTACACAAATAGTAGCGTGTGAAGAAAGCATGGTGAAAGCAGACAAACTTTCGATAAATAGGCCATTTCAAATTTAAATATGCATTCTAATTACGTACATTTACTACAGGGTGTCTCACGTAGATCTCCCTAATGATCCAGCCTTATAACTTCCGTATTACAGTAGCTATCAAGCTGAAATTTTGTCCCCAGAAACCTAAGAATGTGCCAAATTTTGTGGCAAAATTTGAGCCAGATAGGTCAATTAGGGATGAAATTACGAGCTTGCAAATTTACGACCACGTTTTTCAACATTTTGAAATGTGTACTGCCGCTATTGACTCCGACAACCCCTCGAAGGCTGATATGGGCGGTAAATCGCCTATATTTTTGAATCCTTTGTGTTCTGGACTGTGATGACGTACAGCCATTGTTGTTTCACCATATTGCCATGTTGGATGAGCAGCTTGACCATGCTGAGCAGAACATTGGAATCTCAAAACCATGCTCAGTGCAGAAAATGATAAAAACAGGGTCTAACATTTCAACGCCTGTAATTTCGTTCGCTGAGGGGCTATCTGGCTCAAATTTTGCCACAACATTTGGCACATTCTTGGGTTTCTGGGGACAAAATTTCAGCTTGATAGCTACTGTAGTACGGAAGTTATAAGGCTGGATCGTAAGGGAGATCTACGTGAGACACCCTGTAGCTTTAGGCAACATTATATTTTTGTAGATAGTATTTTCCAAATCGGGCATTGTTTCGATTTATTAGCAGTCATTTTGTTTGCATTACCGTGCGTAAAATTGATGCCTTCGCTTTGCATACATACACGCTATGATACGTGCCTATATTCTGTCCTCTTGTATTCAAAAATTTCGTGTATAATAAATAGCAACGCAAAATATTGGCGACTGAGTAGCACGACTGGAATGCTGACCGCCAAATATTGCCGAAGGAATGCGCGCGAAAACAACGAAAGATTATCGCAAAACATTTGCGAACCATCGCCAAAGCCGTGACCGGTCCAAAATTGGAGAAGTATTTGGCGACGAAACATCGCCAAATTTGGCGATGTCATCGCCAAATTGGTGGAGCGAGTATGTGTTGTAGTACTTATTCATAAATCGAACAGGAAATGTGCAAGTTTGAGGGCATCCGACTGAGAAGACGACTCAGCTTCTTGAAATATGTACCGAACTCTACTGGAGCATGGTGGTGTAATTTGGCGAAATAAGGGAAAAAATGTCATTTCATTCTTCTTGCTTGCACGAAGCAGTCGGTTCGTTTTGCAAATCTCGTGTCGCTCAAGTCAAGTCTTTCACTTTCGCTGTTTTTCTTTCGCTTTAATCCTTTAACCTGCTTGTAACCAGAGGATAGGGCATCTTGCATGGCCAAGTCCAGTAATGAATGAGTTGAAATTCATTCCCAATAGTGAATAAATTATAACGACGGACGTCCTCATTTCTCTCAAATGAATAAATTATTTCGGATTATTTAAAAAATATCGTACGGTTGATAGCGCAAAAACGCAATTCCATGCTCTTGATGATGATGATGATGAATAAATTTACTGATACCACAAGGTTTTGCAAGAACAAAACATAAACCAAATACATAACATACGTACAGTATGCCCGACGCAAACCATGCAATTTTCGCGTCAATTTCCTGCCTTTTATTATCGCCATGCGAAATGCCCTCGCTATTCGAGATTTTCTGAACCGGAACACAAGAGAGAAACCAGTGCAAAACTACCAGATCGCTTGTGGCGATGGCGATGGCATCATCTCGGCCGCAGGCGGACGGTGGAGGAACTGGTCATCCGAAGTATAGGATCACGGAACATGCCATCACTATGGCTGATGAGCAAGCAATTGCACAACCTGGCAACCACCCCCGCGTCTGGGCCAAGAGTCTGCTTGCGGCAATCGTTCCTCAAGATGAGCTTGTCACCTTGCGGTTCACTGGTCGCAAGCCCGATAATGTACACAATACTGTAGGACTTTGCTTAACTTTAACTGAGTACTGTACTTTTTTTATTTCGTTGGAAACCATTGACAACCGTAGCCATGCCATGGTTACGCACGTCGGTTGCACAACTGCTGTGTGAATTGTCAACGTTGCACAACCTCCTCCATATGTCAGTTGCACAACCAGTTGGCAACGGAGACTTTGAATTCCGAGAGTGTTAAAGGGTTAACGCTGCAGTAGTAATTATATTTTCTAGGGTGGCAGCTGCAATAGTATCATCGAGAACCTTGCGCAACAACAGCATACTCCCGTGGCGAAGGAGTTAGTGCGGATGATCCTGGAAGCCACTTTCCAGCGGTTCCCTAACCTCCAAGCGTTGAGTGAGACGGAGAAAGAGGCGACGATACCTGACATTGTGACCTACATGCAAAGCAAGACGACCCAACGGAAGAAGGAAGATGGCAGGAAGAGAGCGGCTGCTAGAGGTGGAGGCGACATGGCGGAAGGTGGAATGTTGCCGGCGGAAGTTGTTCTCGAGGAGCCGGACGAGGCGCAGAACGGGCGCGCGGAGCGGAAGGGGGGCAGTCTGCAGGAACGTGTGCGAAAGCTGGAACTGGAACGGAGAGTGGAGGAGGAGCAGTGGGAGGAGTACAAAAAGGACCAGGAGAAGCGGCTAGCTGCGGTCAAAAGCGAGGTACATACTCGCTAAGATGAATTGGCAAACTGGTCTTGCCAATTCATTTGGCAAGGCTAACCCTTGGACTATAATTTGAAAAAAATTTGCCAATTATTGGATCGCGTAATTGGCAAAACGATTTTGATTGCCAACTAGTTAGAAAAAATTCAAATGTTCAAATTTCGATTTTCAAAGCGAGATAAAAAGAATCGACGATCACATGAAAAAAGCTGGAGAAGGAAGATGGCATCAAACAAACGAGGATTCTCGCTTTAGACAGTGCATCGAAGTGGCTGCGGCCAGCTGAATTTCAGCAATCGTGGATCATTCTGGACAGGAAGAAGGCATCATTCCCACTCCTTCTCGATGCCATAGCAGCCGCCCTTTTCCACTCATTCGTGGCCTTCAATGTCGAATATCCACCAAGCGCAAAAAATATCTATCGAAATGATCGAGTTTATCAGGTAAGTATGGTAATACTGTTGAATACTCGATTCGATCGATACCACAGAATTGTAATATATAGCCAGTACGTAAATATGTATGCATGTACTTTTAGTCAGTCAGCCTTTTCTTTTGCAAAACGCGTGGCAAGTCGGACCTAGTACTAGAGATGCCGCGATATATCGATATCGATATCGAATTAGTCGATATATCGAAAATTTTTCTGGTATCGATATCGATATCGTATCGAATTTCTAAATTTTGAAAATATCGATATCGATCTCGATATCGGCCTTTTTTCTAAAAGCAATATCGATATCGATATCGTATCGAAATTGGGCAAAAGTAAAATATCGATATCGATCTCGATATCGACCATTTTTTGCAAAAAAATATCGAAATTTCGATGCGCTTGCAGCGCCTTTTTTGGCCAAAAATTAGCTTGCGCTACCTATGATTCAGTGAAAATTTTCTGACACCTAAGTACATGTATGTAACCTGACAGGTTGTGGTGAGATGATGATGTTATACTGTAATGTTCCATATATAGCCCCCTCATGTATAGCCCCAAATCGGTCACTAGTGCTTGCTCTTGTGCATAGCCCCCTATTTTGAACCACAAAAAGCAAGGGAAATCAAGCGTTTTTGCGCTAAAAACAGCGTTTTTGAGGTGATTCAGTGTTTTGAGGTGCTTTTTGTGGCCATCAGTCAGATGTCTTTGATTGCCTAACTTGAAAAGTTGATTGTAAATTAGCTGAAAAAGCTTCTTGATTACTCAAACCTACCTTCATATACAGAGTGTCTCAAAATAAACGGTCCACCTTTCCGTGCATGTAACTCTGGAACCACATCTTCGATTTTCATGCGGTTTCTTTTATTTTGTAGCCAAGGCTTCAACGCAGATGTGTACAAAATTTCAACTATTTCGTCCACATACTTTGGAGATTGCGACGGTTTGAATCTCGAAGCTCAAAATCGACGTTTTTCTTCAGTAATGGAGAAAAATCTCGTCTTATTCTTTCAAGATGCCAGTTCAATGCGTTTGCTACCCTGGCACTGGGGCTAACGCATGAGATACACATTTTCTAGCATTTTGGAACATCTTTTTTTCATTACGAGGCTAATTTTGTTTGGACCATGCACAGAAGACCGCCCCTAATCGGCACTATCAGTTTGAAAACCCTCGTTTTTACCGCCGGGGAAAGAACGTGTTTGAGCAGCTTCCACTTAGCCTATGAAGCTCAACTTGTGTACACATCTGAGTTGAAGCCTTTGCTACAAAATACAAAAAAACCGCATGAAAATTTAAGGTGTGGTTCCAGAGTTACATGCACTGGAAAATGGACGGTTTATTATGAGACACCGTTTAGTGTACAACAGGTTTATTGGTGCGCCGTGAAGAAATTTGATCTTTTTTTAACCATTTTCAAAATATCGATATCGATATCGATATCGAGTCGATATTCTGCCCAAAATATCGATATCGATATCGATATCGACCCTTTGAAAATTTTAGATATCGATATCGATATCGTATCGAATTTCCAAAAGTTCGAAATATCGATATCGATCTCGATATCGGTCATTTTACAAAAGGTAGTATCGATATCGATATCGATATCGATTTTCTGACAGTTCTGATATCGCGGCATCTCTACCTAGTACCATACCAATAGTAGATCATTATGCTGTAAATGTATGCAGTTTTAAAGACCCATTTGTTCTTTTCTTGTTTGGTGGCATCTCCTGCTGCTCTTCGAAGGCTGCAATTGCTCAGGTGAAATAAACGTTCAACAAGATCAAGTGAAGAATTGAGGCTTAGGCTTTGGTGGCGGAGGTTAGGTGGCGGAGGATTGAATGAACTACAAAGTGTTTACTGTTGCAAAAGTACTACGATGCTATGTTAGGTTCTAGTGTGATGTGCTCGTGGCCTGCTGGTCTTTCTTCTTCTCTTTATTCAACCAAACTTTATCTCGAAGCAACCGATAAACTAAACTACTAATTCGACATGCGCACCTACGTTAAATACCGCCAATTAACCAAAACAAAGCACCTAGCCAAGCATCAAATGAACAGCACATCCGCCATCTTAAACGCCTACGAGAAGCTTACAAAATGCCGACGAAGATCACGAAAACAATTTTCGCCGACCTCATAAAAACTACTGCAGCTTGCATTCCAAGCATCAAATACATTACAGCATAAAATACACCTACGTACTGCTCTTTGCATGATGCCTCTAAATCTTTTGGCATCTCTACACGTTACGTACGCACTACCACATACAAATTATTATGCTTAGCTAATTACACGCAAACGTACCAATAATAATTGATATCATCAACGTATGCTTATTTATTTTTTTGTCGTTTATGCTCTTTTTATCAAGGCCAACCTGCTTTACGTACCTACCAGAACATTCTTTAAAATTTTCTACCGTAAACAAGCATAACCCCTTACATTATACCCACATTACTGTGCCCATATAACCACGCACCTTACACTATACTAGCTGTTTTCAGACTAAAACACTATAGGTCTATAGTACAGTAGGTACATTCATACAGTACATAGGGTACTATGCTAATGCTACACTATGCTCTGAGATTAGTGGTCTCGTTTTTGGTCATTGAGCTGAGCTATGTTTCCATCCAATCCATAGGTTACAACGTATGCAGTGGGCAAACGCCTTAGCTGCAGTGGGCAAACTTTTTCGTGTTTTCTCGTCCAAAGACTGTTTCTTGTTTACTTGGTGCTTACTGTACTTTTGTCCGACCAATAGTAGAATCGTTTACGCAAGTATGGAGTCCAGAGTCCACATTCCAAAAAGGACATACGACGGTTAGAAAGAGCACAATTACAGTTTGTTCAGAGATTATACGCTCGCTGTCATGTCATGACGTACAAATTTCCTTTTCCGTTTGTGTCGTATTCGTATCAAATGCAATGTAAGTTCCTAGGAATCCATAGTCTTGAATACCGTAGGCTAGTGCACGATCTTAACTTCTGTTTTAAAGTACTTCAAGGGACGACTAAGTTGACCTGCGAAGGCTTCTTTGTTGTCAATGAAAATAGGACTAGAGCAGGGGCTTCAAACTTGCTTGTACCTAAAAGTTCTGTACTTGATGTTCGAAAATATTTTTATGCTAATGGGGTAGTAAGTGCATGGAACTCTTTGGGCGAGTCCACTAGAAAATCGAAAACGACTGCATTCTTTAGTAAGTCCCTTCAGGACACAGAGCAAACTACATACCATGACAAACCTCCTCAAAATATACAAGTTTTGAATACTATAGTGTAATTTTTGTGACAAATTTGTCAATTTGACTACTGTAAAGTTTGGTGTATAACCCGATATCGAATATAACCCGAGCAAATTTGTCGACTTTGAATTTTAGTACCGTATTTACCGGTGCATAGCCCCATGGGGGTATGCAAAAATTGAGAGGTCCCATATGGGGGTATGCATAGGGGGGTTATGCATTGGGGGGGGGGGTTATGCATGGGGCATTTTTTATGTTTTGAGAGGTGCGCAGAGGCATATTTTTTAGGTCAAAAGCACGTGTTTTAGGGCATAATTGAGGTCAAAACACGGTTATTCTAGTACAATACACCCCCAAGCAGGCTTATAGGCATCTTAGCTTGGTGTGGGAGTGGCTATGGGTACTATATGACCAGCTTACATAGGTAGGTTCAGGTACTGTACAGTACATATGGGGGTATGCATAGGGGGGGTTATGCATTGGGCATTTTTTATGTTTTGCCAATATGGGGGTATGCATTGGGGGGGGGGTTATGCATTGGGGGGGTTATCTACCGGTAAATACGGTATTTTGTATAACCCGATATTCACCTAGCGCCAAATGCTCTAAAAAGCTGTTTTACACTGAAATAAGCAAGTATGGTGTATACCCCGATATTTTGTATAACCCGATATCGAATATACCCCGAGCAAATTGGTCGACTTTGTTTGTATAACCCGATCGGGTAATACACCAAACTTTACAGTATATCATTGTTTATATTTACGAATGTACAGTACCGTATAATAAATATGTATGTGTGTGTCCTTCTATATCCACCTGAAATGAATACAGTAACTATTGTTCTTTACACAATATCCTGTTGTCATGCACCTTTGTTGTTGTTGTTGTCTGATTTTGTTTTGAGTATATAAAAGTGCTCGAATTATTCATCCAATGAGCGAAGAACACGCAGTTATTTCCAACCTAAATTGCAAAAATGCCAATATGTGCAAAGTGCGAGCAAGCTAATTTGGCAAACAAAACTTGCCAATAATTGGCAAAAAATGACTGAGCGCAGTGCGCAGTTGGCAATATCAGTTTTTCCAAAATATGGCGAAAATATGCCAATACGTGGATGTGTCCAAAAACGCCATTCAATTGGCAAAAAAATTTACCAATAATTGGCAAAATTTTGCAAATTCACTTTAGCTAGTAACTGCAGCTTAGTTGTCAGCTGTTCATCTGTCTGTCTCTGTGTATGTAGTACATACTACATACACACGTTCACATATGGTGAAAATAAACAGCGATTCCTTTCTGTTTATACATAATATATATCATGCGCTTTGTGAACAGTTGGATAAGTTGCGGGCTGAAAAACGCGGTATGGAGGAGAAGTTCGAACAGCGGTTGGCGGATCAGAAGGCGGCTATGAAACTGGATCATGATGCCAAGGAGAAAGTGGCACTCGAGAATGCGAGGCGTATGCAGGCCCAGATTGACAAGCTCACGAAACAGCTCGAAAGTGCACACATGTATGTACGCATAATGCACACATACACGCTGCACACATGTACGCATATTGCATGTGTACGTTGTACGTTTTGTTTACATGACTCATGTGTACATACAGGGCGGTTTTTTTCTCCTGGGATGATATTGATTGCCAATTTTAACAGGTTACCGTGCACCGATTTCGCTCAAATTTAGCCCACATAATCCCGAGCGCACTGCACTGCACTGGTACTGCACTGCATGCATTGCACAAAATACAGTACTGCGTACTGCACTGGTTGTGAGAAAAAATACAGTACATGAATTCACAATTTTTCGACATTTTCACCATCATTTTTTCTACTGCTGCAATTCTTCCATCAAAATTTCGGAAAAAATTGCAAGTGGCAATACTTCTGCTCTTTTTTCGAATGGTTAATGGTTTTGGATTGTACTGTTGTAGACCCTTTCCGTCTCTGCTCTGCACTGCACCCCAGAAAGAACTCGGGAGTCCATCAAATCTGGTGATTATGGCTCATCAGCTGATGATGCAGCACTGATGAGGCATGAGTACCGCATTTACCGGTGCATAGCCCCATGGGGGTATGCAAAAATTGAGAGGTCCCATATGGGGCTATGCATGGGGGGTTATGCATTGGGGGAGTTATGCATGGGGCATTTTTTATGTTTTTGAGAGGTGCGCAGAGGCATATTTTTTAGGTCAAAAACATGTGTTTTAGGGCATAATTGAGGTCAAAACAAGGGTTATTCTAGTACGTACAATACACCACCAAGCAGGCTTATAGGCACCTTAGCTTGGCGTGAGAGCGGCTAATGGGTACCATACGACCAGCTTACATAGTAAAAATTTTTTAACTATTGTGAACATAATAGGCTAACGTTACAAGCACACATGCAATAACTAGCACCAATTGCAAAAGCAGCAACCCCAATGATATGTTTCGCCCTTTAGTCAAAGACATACCGTTGAGCACAATAATGGGCCAGGGCTCATCAGTTTGACAGCCCAAAATTGTAATTTTATATTTATTATTTATTATTTATTATTTATGCATATGACCCAAAGGCTTATTATTTATTGGACGTACATTATCTTTAGTAAATTGCAACCATGACACAACTATTCAATTAGCATACCTCAGGTTTGTAGATGTACTCTTGAATGGCATTGAGGTGAATGACTTGCCCTTCCGGTGTCGTTTCAACACCATCCATTGGCACTGAACCACCGGCTGCAGCAGCCATGTTGAAACACGTGGAAAGACGCGTTTAGCATTTGACTTTGCGTGTCTACCGAGTTTATGCAAATGCGTACATTTATTAGTGAAGACCACTTTATGCAAATTGACAACACAAAAATCAATAATTTAGCTGAACTAAATAAATTAGCAGTATTTTATTCAACAATTGCAATTGGTGGGATAAGGAGGCAACATCATGCTATCATAAGCAGTAGACAATTGACGAGCACATGCAAAGTAAGATTTTTTATGTACAAAATGAAGACGACAAAGCAAAACAGCAACAAAAAATACAGTAGGTAACCAGCAAGCAAATAAGCAACATGAACAGCAGCACCAATGGTGCTTTGTGCAGTGGCACCGAAGTGCCTTGGGCAGTGAAGCACAGGCCGAAGCCTGGCTTCTTGGGCAAAGCGGCTACAGCCGCAAGGACAGGCAACATATAAGGCAAATTATTTGACAACAAAACATGCACTTATACTGGACAAACTTATTTACAGTAGCACCGAAGTGCTTTGCGCAAGTATATGGGCAATGTTTATGGCTTTTTGAGGGCTATAGTACACTGATTAATAAATTGTTTGCTCGACATATTCATGCACAGTAAAGCACCCGAATATTTCTTGCTAAATTTTTTAGCAACTTGTAATAGGCTGACTGCTTTGAACCTATTATTAATAAATAGTTGGAATAATTTTTGAACATCATGAATAAAAGTATTGGGGTTGTCTGACAGTCGCACTAGACGGATGAGTTTACTGTATAGTGTATTTCCGCCCATATTACTAGATATATTACTATTGGCCATTGGGAAGCGGACTACTGTAAAGTTAAAAGCATCCGTTTTATTATAAAGGCGAAATGACAGGCACCCATGTTTAATTTCTACAGTCAAATCAAGATAATCAGTGCTGTTAAAAGCACGAGTAGTATCTTCCAAGGGCAAACTCGCAGGATATACATTTTTACAAACATTAAGAAAGTCTGCAGCGGACACAGTGTTATCCAATGATACATGTCCTACATCATCAATATATCGACAGGTGTGCTGCAGAGCTCTGCGTTGCACCTTATCAACGGAAAGAAGATACCGAACCTCAAAGCAGGACAATGTTAGGTCAGCGAGCAGTGGGCTAGCATTACCACCCATAGGAATTCCCGATTTTTGCCTGAAGACTGACCCTGCGAAATTAACAAAAGTATTGCTTAAAACTACACGAACCATGTCAATGACATCCACACCTTCATAGCACGCATACTTGGACTGTACTTCATCAGAATAGAAGCAGTTTTTGTATCCTACACACAAATATCTTTTATCAGCATGTTTAAACAGCAAGTCTACGAGGTAGCACATTTGCTGCAGAATAGTATCATGTGGAAAATTGGTGTATAGGCTACTAAAATCGGCAGTAACTAAGCTACATGCCCCAGTAACTTCTTGCAATCGCCTTTTAACCTGCAAGCTACTATCAACAGACCAGTACACTGAAACCCCAGTCCTTTGTTTGACCAGTGGCCCTTTGCAGCTTCGCAGCAGTAAAGGAGAGTATCTATGCATATGGCAACCCTTTTGCAGCTCTGGCAACCCTTTTGCAGATTTGGCAACTTTTTGCGCATCTGCCAATCATTTTGAGCATCTGGCAAAAATTTGCACTTATGGCAACCCTATCGCAGAGTTGGCAACCCTTTTGCAGATCTGGTAACCCTTTTTTGTGCATAGATCTGGCACCTGTTTTGTGCATCTGGCAACCATTTTGCACATCATCAGGCAAAAATTGCGCATGTATCAATCCTTTTGCAGGCCTGGCGCCCCTTTTGCGCATCTAGCAACCTGGCAACCCTTTTGCAGATCTGGCAACCATTTGCACATTTCGCGCTTTAGCCTCGTGCACTTTTGGGCGTGACCGTTTGCAAACACTCGCGGAAAAACCTGCGTCGTTTGGTTTCTGCGAGTTTTTAATACTGCAATATCGATTATCGATCGATTATTGGTTATCGGCTGATCAGATCAAAAATCGAAGGCCTTCCTGGCGACCTCAGGGTCATACGCTATCGAAAGAGCCATTGCCGAACAATGTAGCTGCAAAACTGATGAGTCTACAGTGAATCTGCGTACTTTTAGTACTGAAATATCGATTATCGATCGATTATTGGTGATCGGCTGATCGCAGGGTCATACGCTATCGAAAGAGCCATTGCTGAACAATGTAGCTGCAAAACTGATGAGTCTATAGTGAATCTGCGCACTTTTAGTACTGAAATATCGATTATCGATCGATTATTGGTGATCGGCTGATCAGATCAGAAATCGAAGGCCTTCCTGGCTAGGGTACCTCAGGGTCATACGCTATCGAAAGAGCCATCGCCGAACATTGTAGCTGCAAAACTGATGAGTCTATAGTGAATCTGCGCGCTTTTAGTACTGAAATATCGATTATCGATCGATTATTGGCGATCGGCTGATCAGATCAAAAATCGAAGGCCTTCCTGGCGCCCTTGGGCTTATAAGCTTTCGAATGAGCCATTGGTGAACGCTGTGGCTGCAAAACTGAGTGAGTTTATCGCATCACAGACAGACACACACACACACAGACACACACACAGCGCTCCTATTTGTTAGTAGATGGTTGCACAATAATTGGCAAAATGCTTTTTGCAATGGGTTAAAATTTTGGACAACTGGACTGATAATGGCTTAACACTTGAATGATGCGCCCCGGCAATGAACCGAAATTTATATGGATTTTTATGCAGTTTTGGGATGGCATAAATAAGAGGCAACACCATATCTTTGGGATTTGTCAAACAGACTTGAAAATGCTCTGACATACCTTTGTGCTTATCAATCAACGCAGACGCTGTATAATCGGCTTTTTCATATACCTCATTTCCAACAATATGCCATCCATTATCTCTTATGCTATACCCCATTTCTTTTAGCATTATTTCAAGATAGTATTTACGGCAGATTATAATATAATTACTGGCCGCTTTATCAGCTGGCGCGATAATAAACCGCTTTTGTAGACGCTTAATATGATACCGGATTTCTTGAGAAATGTGTATACTATCAGGATAGTCATAGGGATTTTTATTTACATGCTCAATTCGAATTCGAATCAGTTCCATACATTTCGCTTTGAAATCTTCAAATGAAGCAACACTGCGAGCATGCATACGAGCAAGCTTATTAACCAAAAGAAACAATGCAAAATCCAAGTCCTCTAGCATTTGCTCAGAATCCCAAATGCCAGAAGCTCTAAAATTGGCCCCCATTAGTAACAAATTTCGCAAATTCAAGTTATCAACAATCTGTAGATTTCCAGTAATGATATGTCCAGCTGGCTTATAACAATATGCTGACAAGGAACAATTGCAAGTATCATTCATGACTCGTTCAATATTATCCAAAGTAAGAGTTCTCAAAAACTTGCTATGGTTAAAAACCATTGAACCAACTGTGGGACAATACTTATATGCAACTATAATTTTACCAAGCTTTTGATCTACAATACCAGTTGCCCTACGAACATATTTATTCGTAAAAACAGTATGCAATCTAAGACGCTCCACGTTGGGATGCGGAAAAGGAACTAAGACAAAAGTCTCTGGTTCAAGTCCATGCGACTGAACTTTAATTTGCACTCTACTGGCTAAAATAGCTGCAATACACAACCGATTACGGAAGGAGATTCTAAAATTATTGGCTGTATTGTAATAAACTTGGCGCAAGTTTTTAACCGAGAGTCCTTGCACCAGTCGGAAT
The DNA here is from genome assembly GCA_030247985.1 of Epsilonema sp. ZAB3_2. Lineage (NCBI taxonomy): Eukaryota > Metazoa > Nematoda > Chromadorea > Desmodorida > Epsilonematidae > Epsilonema > Epsilonema sp. ZAB3_2. The sequence continues at coordinate 93,798 of JASAMW010007188.1, forward strand.
AGTCGTATACAATCACAAGTATTATCATCCATAACTGAACAGGCATAATTGACATCAATTTGTGAAGCAAAACCGTTTGTTCTTTTCTTTACTAGTCGACTACCATGTGACCTTTTGCGTGGCGGTAATGGAATAGAAAAGTATGGATGATTAGTGTGTAGCAAGGGCTGAATACCAGATGACACATCCCCATACCCTTTTATCCGATCATTCATTCCAAATGGAAAAGCAGAAACTAAAGTGCGAATCCAAAAGTTTTCCACATTTTCCCGGTTACCTTTAGTACTATTTTTATCCAGTACTTGCAGTACAGTGACTCGCATATCCTTACTAGAGTGTCCTTGCATATTGAAATGCTGATAAAGATAACCCTTATCATTTTTGGCTATTTTTCGAATATGCTCATTGATACGTACCCTAAAAGACCGGCCAGTTTCCCCCACATACTGTAATCCACATACAGCGCATGAGATGACACATAGGTTCAGGTACTGTACTGCATATATGGGGGTATGCATAGGGGGGGGGGGGGTATGCATAGAGCATTTTGTTTGCCAACATGGGGTATGCATTGGAGGGTTATGCATTGGGGGGTTATGCATTGGGGGTTATACACCGGTAAATACGGTACTGTAAATGTTTGTGTATAGCCCCCTGGGGCTATATGATCGGTAAGCCCCGATCAGGGGGCTATATTCGAGAGGGGGCTATGCAAAAGGTGGGGCTATATAAAAGGGCATTTTGCACAAGTGACCAAAGTAAGGTTTCTTGGCCTCCTGAAGTCGTTTTTCTGGTTTATTTTGCATGTTATCAAGCTAAAGTGATCTAAAACAAGCTTTTCTTGCGCAAAAATTATCATTTTGGGCTATGATCGGCCATGTCTGATGGGGTGAAGGGCCAAGGGGGGTGAAAACCAAAATGCATCCCAAACTGTCCCAAATGATGCGCCATCAACTCTTTATGCATAGAAACACGTCGAAAACGCTGTTTTCAGCTGTAAAAACCTTCGTTTTTGTCGTTTTTCGCGGTCTCTGATATGGGGCTATATACGAGTACAAATGACGATAGGCACCGATTAGGGGGCTATATACGAGGGGGGCTATATTCGAGGGGGCAATACACGAAATATTACAGTAGCACTGTTGAGAAATGAGACACTCTCCAAGCAATGACACCAACACTGTCAATGTTTTCTGGCTGTTACAGGCTTCGGTTCCATCTTGCTGAAACTAAATACTCTTAATAGGAAAGGCTGTTGGGCTCCAAAAAAAAGGCTTTCAATCGTTTGGCAGTAAAAATTGGGTTGAAAAAGCTCAACAAATTCTATTTTGAAAGGAAGGTGATAATCTATACATACAATACAGCATTTTAACTCGAAATTTTTACCAAAATGGCAACCGCTTGGGTAATCAAAATCATCCAGGAGAAAAACCCACCCTGTACCGTAGCTGTATGCTGCTGTAGGGAAAAGGCTCTTGCTGTGCGGAATGTGGAAAAGATGCTTCACGAAGCCCTGATCGAACTTGAGAAAGCGCACATTGACGGCAAGACGCAGAATGCAGCCGAAAAACTGGGTCAGGTGGCAGATCCGAAGAATTTGAGAGAGCAACGCCAAACTTTCCTCGATGGCCTGGGGGCAACCAATGCCACCAATTCGTCCCAGTCTACTACGAATACACCAGAAGCCACGGATGGAAACCAGCAGGCAGAAAATGTGAAGAAAACTAAGCGCTAGGCATACGTACCCATACCTCACAGCAACAGCCTCACAGACTACGTACTCTATGATCACTTGTGATCACTTATGAGCCTTGAAAAACGGAGCGCCAAGAACATGCATGCAGGCAATCGGATTGTACAGGCGTAAAGTGCTAATGTTTTGAATGATTATTATTTGTACGGGCCATAACATGTGCCAAGCCAAACCCTTTTGTTCCGTTTGGGTATCGCGCGTGAGGTAAACGCAGCCGGTCTTGGTAGGGTAATCTCGGCCACGTACGAGAAAGAATAGTGACCAGGTGGCCGCATATAGGTTTACCCAATGACCGGTTTTACCCCACTTCCACAGTATCCTACATTTGGCACTGGCACTCATTGTGCGTTTATGTCAGTTAGGTATTCTCTATATGAACCATTTTTTGTATGAGCTATTCATTGAGCAATGCGTTATTCTAATGAGCTGATTCATTGTCATTACTGCGGCGTTACTGTTCCTGCTAGGTATTCTCTATATTATGAACCATTTTTTTGTATGAGCTATTCATTGAGCAATGAGTTATTCTAAAATGAGCTGATTCATTGTCACTACTGCGGCGTTACTGTTCCTGCTCATTTTAGCTACTAGTAACTGGCAGACGAATATGTTAAAGCTATTTTTTATTCTTGATTCATGCCATAGTTGTGCATTTGTTGAGCTGTAAGGCGCTTGCGTTGCGCTGAATGTGGTTCAGTATCCGATATGACGTATGATTGTATGTGCAGACTACACTGTACACAACACAGAATGCGAGATAGCGCCGGAATAAGGGTGCAGCAAATGGCTCAAATGTCAGCAATGAACGGCAAGGAAAAGACAGGTGGAAGTGAGATTTCTCAAAGTTCTTTAATGTGCGTTGCCATTAAACACGTACTTTTGACCTCAAAAACATGCCTCTACACACCTCTCAAAAACATAAATTTTGTCCCATGTATATCCCCCAATGTATATCCCCCCAGTGTATAACCCCCCATCAGACCTCTCGATTTATGGGGCTATACACCCAAAAATACGGTATGGTACGCCGTGCACCCTGTTATTTCCTGCTCTTTGTTTTGGTTGGTCAGTCATGGCTTCTGCATTTCCCGCTGTGCCTGTCAAAAGAAGGAAGTCGGTGGAAGAAGAAAGAAGCATGGCTAGCCGTACACCTTCAAAGTCATTCACCATCTCTCAACTTCCAGCTGAAACCCTGGTGAAAATTGCATCCAATATCACCAGCTTCATGGATGCGAGCAGACTGGAGCGAGTGTACAGACGCCTCAAACCGTTTGCTTGGCTGGGAGTGCAAGAGATGATGCTGATGGCGAAAAGCAGCTAGATTTCCGAATTCACGAAGGTAATGATAAAATGTATGTACACAGTACAGTACCTATGTACATTGTACAGTACAGGTGTCGGTAAGTAGCAGTCCCAAGATGATGCTGTCCAGGGCTTTGGAACCGTGTTCTCCTTTGGTCTTGAGATTGATATGGCCATAAAATATTTTGTGTGCTTTTCTATGGCTTGCGTTGAGCAATGGGATGCGATTGTCCCATGATCGTTTCTTTGCAATTATTGGAATTTTCATGATGCACTGCGTACTACATCCTTACGTTACTTTCAATATTATGAAGTTTTTGCGCAGTTTTGTTTACAGTTGGTCAGTGATGGCAGTTGCTTCTATTCTGCCCATAAGAAGAAGATTGTAAGCGGAAATGGAAGGAAAGGAAGCATGCCCAATAAAACGCGAACAAAAACTGCATTGACCATCTCTCATCTTCCAGCTGAGCTACTGGAGCAGATCATTTCCTATGTGCCAGTGACTGGAGCCAAGGATGCGAGCAGGTTGGAGAGAGTCAGCAGGGCATTTCAACAATTCGCTTGGGAAGGAGTGAAAGAGCTGAGAATCAGCGCAGTCGGCGACGAAGGCTTGTATCTGTGGAAGGGGAATGGCTGGAACAAGGGAATGCTCAGCATGGAGAGTGCAAGCGAAGGCGAACGGTTCCCTGTGTTGTCTGTTTTCTGGAGGAAAGCTCGCAACCTGGAAAAGATTCATCTCGACAGGGGAAGTGATGCGATTTTGGCCAGTTTGCTTCGGCTCATGGAGCGAGAGCCGAGAGGCATCAGAAGCGTCACCTTGAACGACACGACTGCATTCTTTGCATCGTCTACTGGGCCTTTCATGCGCGCTTGTCGTCATACACTGCGATGCATCCGTGTTGCTCAGTTCTTCAACTCCGAAGTTTGTCCGCTTCTGACGCGTTACTTGGCAGACTGCGACAACCTGGAAGCAATCCACCTGGCTGCTACCGGTTGTGGCCCTGTTGGGGCTTTTGATTGTCTGGCTGGAAAAACTCAGCTGAAAACACTGGAGCTGGTTAGAGCGTGTGACCTTATGCAGCCGGAAACTGTGGCCTTGGTTTCGGGATTGGTTCAGTTGCAGAGAGACAAGGATGAAGCAGCATCTGCTTTGGGAAGGGCCATCCCTTCTCTCAAGCTCATTATTGGTGATCGACCATCCTTGGAGCCTCTCGTTGCCACTTTTGCCACAATCAATGCGCCATTGCCGATGGTAGAAGAGATTGCAATTACGCGCGAAACTCATTTACAACGCAGTAGCAGTGAACAGGCAGCATCACTTTGGCGTGTTTTACCCAAGCTTTAGCGTTGCTTCTATGTTCAAGATGAAGAATTACCGTTTTTTACGCTGGCAAGAAGCTTTTTGGAAGTCTACGAGTTGATGGATGGCGATAGGAAGCTTTTGGTCACTCTACCACCCCATCCTTCTACTACTTGTAGACGCAACGATGGTGATAATGAGATTCCGAAACCGAGTCTCGCTTCCGTTCTCTCTGTGGTGCGCCATGAAATTGGACTGGTGCCAGAGGTGGATCGAATGGGTCAGTTGGAGGAATGTAGGCCTGGAGATCTTCTGCTGTCTTTTCGCAGTGGAAATGCAAGTGTGCTGTGCCAGTATGCGATGATGGTGGGTGGAGGAAAGGCGAAATTATTCGGAGGGAAGAATGCCCACCGTTGAAGAATACCAGTTCGATGGACTGCTCGACTGCCTGACTTTGAGGTGTCAGGCGCATTCAGATTTAGAGAAAGTTTACACTACGTGAAAAATTTCATGGCTGCCCTTGATTTTACGTCGTAAATTCTGAATTCTTAACCGACATAAGGGCAGTCCAAAACGAACACTTTTTGCCTTGCTGCATTTTCTACATATTTCTGTAATTTTATATACCCTGTGGCGCTTTGCAGACATTGATAAATGCAGCTCGATAAAAATTTCAAAACGCAACGCAGCAAGAACCACGTACCTGGAAGGGAGCAGGCAGCGGGCGCGCGCAGCGCGCGCTCTAGGGGTACGTGCAAGAACATTCGGAATCGAACAAGAGCAAAAAGTGTTCATATTTTGTTTGGGTTTGGAAATTTGGACTCAGTTTATGGAAAGAACTTTCGAGCAGTGGTTAGACGATTCAATTGTACGTCTTTGTTCAAAGGCCATAAAATGTTGCTGCCTGATGCTCTCTGCCACTTCACTATTATAGTATGTAATGAGCGTTCTGTTCGTACGTACTGTTGTGTATGTACATACATACCGATACATGTTGTTCTGGTTTCGGAGTAAAAGGTGTTGCTTTGTTTCGAGTCGCTTCCATTGTTGATGTGACTGGATATGGGCAGAGAAGGTCCCAATGTCACAATTTTCTTTGCTTGTTATTTATGGAATAGCACTGTTTGCATTTTGTAGCGCATGCATTTTGTAGCGCATGCTGTGATTTTTGCTGTATTTTAGACATTGCTGTCTGCTCTCAGTTTAGTTGAATCATCTCCATGACTTCCAAGAGCGAGAAACAGAACATGGAGACAACCACAACTGAAGAATATGGCCAGGTGTGTGGGTCTTCTCATTTGTCAACTGGCTCTGCCACCATCAGCGATCTTCCTCCTGTAATCCTTGGCGAGCACCTACCAGCTGGTGGAGTCAAAGAAGCAAGAGAAGATGGTTCTCAAGTGACGTGCAAGAGGATGAAGCTGTCGGATGAAGATGGGAATCCGACTCCGCCATCTACTGTTCTCATAAGTGATCTTCCAGCTGAGCTGTTGGGAAAGATCATTTCTTTCGTTCAAGTCACTGGAGCCAAGGATGCCATCCAAGTGGAGAGAGTCGATCAAATATTCAAGCAGTTTGCGTGGCTCCAGGTGAAAGAGATGAAGATCAGGAGGACGGATGAAGATGGTGTTCAGCTGTGGAATGGCAGTGGATGGAGTAATGCCACGGAAGATACGCTCAGTGCGTTCTGGACGAAAGCTCGCAACGTTGGAGAGCTTCATCTGACTGGAGGGAACGAAGAATTGATGGCGAAGCTGTTTGAGCTCTTGGAGAATGAGCCGAGGGCCATCAGAAAGATCAGTTTGGATGACCAAACTGGACAATTGTTCTTTGCTCCACACACTGGCCCGTTTCTGCACGCTTGTCGCAGCAGTTTGGTCTCACTTCATGTGGCTAAGATCGATCATTCGGATTTTTCTCCGGTTCTGAGGCAGTACGTGCAAGTCTGCAGTCATCTGGAAGCATTCCAACTGTTCCATCCGCGATCCTTGGAGCGTTGTGACTTTCTGTCTGGGATGCTTCAGAAGGGGGATCTGGCGGGAAATTGGATTATAGTCAAGTTCATATTTTTCACATTTTGAAGGCACCTGAATAATAGTATGTAAATTTCATCCTCTAGCATCTAACCCCATGTTTTGGAGCCGATTTTGCCTCTGTGATGCAGGAACCCAGTTAGAAAGCGGATTTTGGCCTTCCAGTATTTCGCGCATTCCGACTGGTTTCCAGAGGCAAAATTGACTCCTATTCTAAGAATGGGGTTAGATCGAAAGAGGATGCAATTTTACATAGGTACATACGGTAGGTGCTTTCAAATGTTAGAAATTCGGAACTTGCCTTCACGTACAAACTTTCCCGCCAAATCCCCCTTTCAGTTGAAAACCCTGGAATTAACTGGAACGGACAATTGGGGCAAGAGCGACTTCTCCGCTCTGTTTGCTGGCTTGGGTGAGTTCCAGAAAGAACGTGATGAAGCTGCGGGCGATTTGAGTGCAAACGCTGTTCCCTTCAAGCTGGTGCTGGGTGAGCGACCATCAATGGCGGCGTTAGTGGTTCCGTTTCGCGACACCCTCAAGTATCCGCTTTCAATGGTGACCGAGATGGAGATACAGCGTGGCTTTAAGGATGTGGTAGTGCCGGCTGTGTCCTTCCCCTTTTCAAAGGTTTGGCAGCTGCTGCCTAATCTTCAACGTTTTCTTGTGGGCGATGTTGCTTTCGATGGCACGCAGTCGATGCCAATGGCTGTCGAGACTGTCATGGCGAGACACTTTTTGAACACATACAAAGCTAGCGGCGGTAATCATGAACTGGTGTACTGTCGACGTGGTTCCCCCTTCACTGAAGCGACAGGTACTTCGATATGTCGCGGAAGTCTAGTCTTCATGAGAGAGATACTTCGACTGGTGCCAGAGGTGGATCGATCCAATCAGCTGGAACAGTGCAACCCTGGAGATGTCCTTCTGCTCATTCGCAGCAGAAACGCCTCTGTGACTTGCAAGTATGAGATGGAGGAGGGTTGCAGTTGAACATTGACAAGCAAGACAATGCAGTGCAACGTTTCGTAGGCCTACTGCTTTTATGATTGTGTCTTTGAGAGATGCGCACTGATGAAAGAATAAAACTTGTTGTTGTGGACTTTGAGTGTGGTTTTTGGGGCTAAGGTGTTAGCGCTTTTGTAATCCACCTCCATACCGTGTTTTGTACGAGAAGATCAGATATACTGATATGCATGCTTGTGTGCTCAACTTGTAGTGAATGAAAATTGGTGAACGTGGAACAAGCCACCATTGTTTGAAGGAAGAATATGGCAGCGGTAGGAGATGAAGTTGGCTTGGCTCTGGCCACATCTCAGCCGCATCTGTTCACTCCATCTCAGTCAACCACTATCGCTCATCTTCCTGCAGAAGTGCTGGAAAAGATCATCTCCTACGTGCTGTGAATGGAGCCAGAGATGCGAGTAGTCTGGAGCGAGTCAACTGAGCGTTCAAACGGTTTGCTTGGCAAGGAGTGACGGAGATGAAGTTGAATTTCGATTCGCAGGAAATACGGGATGGAGGCAAGTGGAAAAAGATGAGAGAAGAAGGAGACAACTTTTGTATGGTTGTAGCTGCTTTTTGGAGGAAGGCGTTCAATCTCCAACAGTTGACTATTGGCTGCTGGATGGATGAGACCAAGCCAGGCAGAGCTTCTGATGGGTAAACTACTGGAGCTGATGGAGGTAGAGCCAAGGGCCATCATGAAGATTTCGATGGACAATAGCGGCGTTTTCTTCGCCCCTTCTGCAGGGCCGTTCATCGACTCATGCAAAGATCATTTGCGCAGTTTTGATATCACTTACGTACATGTGAACGAGCAAGACGACAGCTACAATAGTGCTCGGTGCTGTCAACTGCTCACCAATTACTTGGCCGGATGCGATCGCCTTGAAGAGCTCTACCTCCCTACCGAGTTATGCTTGAAAGAGTCCGATTTCTTGGCAGGAAAGTCAGTTGAAACGCTTTGAATTTTCGCCGTTCGAAGACTGGGGAGAGGCCAACTATGCGGTCTTGTTCAAACAGGCTTGGCTAAATTGCAGCGAGCGAAAGATGAAGCTGCAGCTAGGAGCAACCAGGCGCCTCCTCCACTTCATTTGAAGATAAACAATGGGAATATTTTGGGGTTAACATTCTGCTTCGGTTCGTAGTTGCTGCAGCTGCCACTAGTACCAGAGCACTTCCAATGGTTACGCAGTTGTCTTGGGATGGTGAAGATGGTGATCGTGAATATGATGATTGGCCACCGGAAGCTCCGGAAATCGGACTGGAAACGGGTGAAGAGTTTTGGCACCTCTTTTCCGGTGTGCAACTCGTCACTATGGAGGTCTGCGGCGAAGGATTCGAGCTTGGAATCCTGGTTCGAAGCTTCTTGGAAGCCTTCGAAGGGAGGGATGAGGCTGCTCGCATGGAGATCCATAAAGTGCTTTTTGAGGATTTTGATGATGTTGTTTCTGAACTGAAGGATACGATTGGTCGCATGCCAGTGGTGGATGAGACTGAACTGGAGAGTCTTCATGATGCACAGTTGGAGTATCGAAGTGGAAACGCACAGGTGTGCATGCTCTGCCGCGTCTTTGCTGAATCCGAAGATGGATGGTCTGATTAATCATGATCATGAAAAGTAGTTGCGATGATGAAAGACGGATGAACACTACTTAGAGTTCCTATGGAACTCAAGTCGTGTTGCATAAAAAAGAATCACAAATGCTCCTATTCTGCAGAAGTGCATG
>JASAMW010007189.1:0-13522 GCA_030247985.1 Epsilonema sp. ZAB3_2
CAGTATCTTTTCTTGGCTATCATTCTTATCCGGATTGCAAGCTTATCTTCTTATCATCAACGCAATAGTGTCATGTATCGATTGCTTAGGTTACATGGTACGACTATGATCTGTTGCCCTTGCATTGGATGGGTCCGCTTGGAAAATTCGCCCACCATATGGGATCGCAACATCCCACGATTGTGACAGCCCTGTGAGTTCGTGATACGATACATACATGAGGGAAAGAAGCACGAAATATGAAGTGGCTATCTACGGTTACAATTTTTTCGCTGCTATGTTACATTGTACCAGGACTCCATAATAGAGAAGGACTGAGCATCTGTGAACAACAGTCGTGCGCAGAGCTACGCCCGATAGGGGCCAAAAGCGTCCCCCAACTGGTAACCCCGTCCCTCATTCCTCGGGCACGTCCCCCAATTCGGGACGCTGTCCCCCAACTGAACTATGCTGGAGGCGACACTCACCTGAGAAGCAGGTCGGTGTTTACCCAGGCAAAAAGGTGTGTACAGAATTCTGCACGCACCTTAGAATGCTGGGTAAACACCCACCTGATGCTCACCGCCCAGGTGTAGCATAAACTTGAAACATCAAGTTTATGATTTTTTGCGGCGCCTCCTACTATGTGGCTGAGTGTCGCCTCCAGCGTCCCCCAGTTGGGGGACGGCGTCCCCGAGTTGGGGGACGTCCCCCAGGTGGGGGACGGGGTCCCAGTTGGGGGACGCTTTTGGCCCCTAGTCGGACGTAGCTCTGCGCACGACTGTTGTTCACAGATGCTCAGTCCTTCTCTATTATGGAGTCCTGATTGTACTAACTGCTTTTCGGTAATCAAATCAGGAAATTTTCGGATAAACGTGTACTGTATTGTTCTTTATCTTTGGCAGGGTTTGGTTTACCTTGGTTGCTCATGTGTTCGAGGCTGCCTTTGCTGCGAAAATATGCAACGATATCAATATCACTGGTATCGCCTCTGTTTTATGGATTGTTCAGACGTTTATCTTGGGCCTTGGATCGCTAAGCGTTCTATGGAGTTATCGACGCAAATTGAAAAGTCATAAACAATGATTTTTTTAGTTTACAAAATAAATTTCAATTGTCTTCAGAACAGGTTTGGTTTCTAATGCGGTTGTTTACGTATTTTGATTTACCGTTTTAAGTCAGCTGGTGATGAAATGAAGATTTCTATGTGTTACCTGCATGTACATCACGTACACATACCAGCAAGAGCCCATGATACCAGTAAATTTCGGTTTGCATCGGATATGCAAGATGCACGTGTTGTTACCAAGGTCACATGTACATACCGGTACCAGTAAATTGCGGTTTGCATCGGATTTTATGCAAGATGCACACGGTCGGTGATAAATCCAACTTGCGTCTTCAGCTGCCGTCAAGGCCGTACAGTATCGCAGGATGTACATTGTACATGTAAAGTATGTGCGTGCGGTGCAAATACAGTAATATTTCCATCCCATAACGGTCTTGTCTTGACAAACTAGTCACTTTCAACACCCGCCAGATGGGGTTGCTTATATATTTTGTTTACACCTTTCCAGAGTGCATTTTTTGATCAAGGGGGAAGAAGAAAAAGGCGCTCAAAAAGTATTACAGAGGAATCAGCTCGCGACCTCCCATAGTTCTTTTGCGCAGCTGGTCCATTGACAGCTCACACAGTTAGTGGATATACTGACTGGACTCTCATTGAGGGGTATCAGGGGGAGCAAGGGCGCATGCGAAATATGTGAACGATCCCAAGTGGAGAAGGACCTCGAACTGTACGCAAATCAGCGATAGACAGGGCTGAAGAACTGACGACTTTGATTGTTCAGAGCGTTCCGCCAGTCTTGTCGCTACGCTATACTTTCACTTGCTGCATTACATACATGTACATAACATACTACATACACACGCATGTTATTTTATTTCACTACATACTGTAAAGGTCGGTGTATAGCCCGATACCGTGTATTGCCCGATCCCGTGTATAGCCCGCCCAATTTGGCTTATATTGCACTTTTGGCCCGTGTATTGCCCGATATCGGGCAACGCAAAGAACTGCGTTCACAAGGCCTATTCGCCCCATTGCGAGCCAGAAAAACACGGAATGTGTATTTCGTGAAGCTGGGAATTGGTTGACGATGGAACGCAACATTATTAGCAGTTTGATTATTGCTGTTGGAATCTGCGATCGGTCTTGGCATGTTAGCACAGCAAGTGAAAATACCGATTACTGCCTCGCATGGCAGCTTTGAGAATGATCAGTATACCAAAAGCGGGACCATTCAATCAGCGATAACATTTAGGGTTAAAATTGGAGCAAAAATGAGCAGACGGTAAAAAGTCCCTTGTATAGCCCGAGCTTTTGTATTGCCCGATCCCGTGTATAGCCCGCCCAAATTGGCTGATCTTGTTTGTATTGCCCTGCAGGGCTATACACCGACCTTTACAGTACGTATGAAGAATCTTTTCGGGGTGTGTCCGCGTACCCTTTTTAAAGATAAACATGCGTACGTATCTATGTAGGCCTACATGCAGTGTATGTAATGTACAATACATACACACACATACAAGAACTCATACAAACTCTAGTCAATATACATACACCATTCATACAGGTTTAGAACCGACCGGCTGTTGAACACCTTCATTGCATACAATACTGCATTGAATTTATTGCTGTAGTACTTTAAAGTACGTGGTACTGTATGTATGTATATGTACAGATCGTATGTAGTGGAGTCACGCATGTTAACGCATCGTGTTCATTTTGCCTATAACACCACCGAAGAACATGCACTGTCACTGCACACCTGTTTGCCTGTAAGACTGCAACGTATGGAATACATGGATGGATACGTACGAGATACATATTATGCACACGCACAACTGCATACCAATAATATGTACAGTACACGACATGAATACCACATCGACGACACTTACTGAGCGGTTTAACGTAATTTAGACGATTTCATACGCCATAGTCATTTGCACACTACTGTGTTTAGATTATACCCCCTCTATTGCAGCGTTTGTCTTTGCGATAAAAGAATTACCTACTCTACCGTACATTTTAAATTCAGATAATGTAACGTAGGTACATAGCATACGTTGCCGCGGAGAGCTGTGTTAATTTAATTTCTGTCGTGTTGGTTTTATCTTCCGTTTCATCCTTATCACCGTACGTGGTTGTGGTTGCCACATGTACAGCAGTAATGCGCAGATAAGAAGACTTCGAACATCATGAGGAGGCGATGGCCCCATCTGATATTCATCTCTTTGGCAGCTTATTGCTGCGGATTATTAATACCCCAAACTCATGGTAACAGAATATTAGAACAACAATGGAATTAATTACAGTACGTTCTGCTTTGCTTCTGTTGCATGTCGTGGGGTAAACCCGGACGCCTAGCTTTTTCTGAACTTGCCGCTTCAGCAATTGATGAACATGGTAGCTCATTTGAAAGAGGAGAGTTCCAGGAATCGATTGGTAGAATACTTGTCTCAATCGGTCGCATGGATGCTGAGATATCCTACCCTAGGTGTCCGACCAATTGTAGTATATCTCCCACAGTACCCTACAAGCTTTTCTGTAACTTCTCTGTGTTCTTTTCAGCTGTGGGCAGAAATGCGGGTTTCGTGGTTCAGATATCGAAGAAGGGCTTGGCCTTCCTCAGTCATCACACGCACTCAGCTGTCAGCACTTTTTTGAGCAACCGACAGAAATTCGACTTTCTCGGCAATTTCGGCCCCAACTTCGACTTCAAGCTCAGCGATCTGCGCATCACCCAGTTCGACCCCACCTTCAAATCCGACATCTCTCTTCAACCGGGACTCGGACTGGACTGGCGTGTACGTAAGTCCCCACTCCCCATACACAACCCGTCATGTATGTAGCGATGTAGGTACTTAGCTATCCAGTGGGGTATGTATGTATGAACTGAGCATCCGGGGTTCGCGGTCACTTCGTTGCGGTTTTTTTCGTTGCGGACATTTCGTTGCGGACCTTTCGTTGCCGCGGTCACTTCGTTGCGAGAACTTTCGTTGCGGTCACTTCGTTGCGGTTTTTTTCGTTGCGGACATTTCGTTGCGGCCGTCCTCTGGTCATTTCGTTGCGAGAACTTTCGTTGCGGGTATTTTCGTTGCGGGTCATTTCGTTGCCGGTCTAGATTTGGTCATTTGGTAGTGAGTACTTTCGTTGCCGTTCATTTCGTTGCGAGATTTACCTAAGCCTAAGCCTAAGCCTAGCCTGCAACGAAGTGAATGGCAACGAAAGTACTCACTACCAACTGATCAAATCAAGACCGGCAACGAAATGGCCGGCAACGAAATGACCGGCAACGAAAGTTCTCGCAACGAAATGACCAGAGGATGGCCGCAACGAAATGTCCGCAACGAAAAAAACCGCAACGAAGTGACCGCAACGAAAGTTCTCGCAACGAAGTGATCACCGCCGCAACGAAATGACCGCAACGAAGTAACCGGCTACCAAGTGACCGTATCCCGCATCCGCTGCCATCCCCTTTTCAGTTGGCTTGCTTGCATTCATACAGCGTACTTTGAAGTTCCTTTCTTTTGTACATACGTAGAGCCTAAGCCTGAGGGGCTGTAGTATATTGAAGTTCCTATCTTTTGTGCATACGCAGAGCCTAAGCCTAAGCCTAAGCCTAAGCCTAAGTACAAAGTTTAGCTGTATGCAGTGGCGTATGTTCTGCTTGTTCAATGCTCACTTGTGAGCGTCCCCCGCCATTCCCCTTTTCAGTTGGCTTGCTTTCATTCATACAACAGGCAGATGTACTGTACGTACGGTACCTACTTTGACGTTTCTATGTTTTGTGCATACGTAGAGCCTAAGCCTAAGCCTATGCCTAAGTACAAAGTTTAGCTGTATGCAGTGGCGTATGTTCTGCTTGTTCAATGCTCACTTGTGAGCGTCCTCCGCCATTCCCCTTTTCAGTTGGCTTGCTTTCATTCATACAACAGGCAGATGTACTGTACGTACGGTACCTACTTTGACGTTCCTATGTTTTGTGCATACGTAGAGCCTAAGCCTAAGCCTAAGCCTATGCCTAAGTACAAAGTTTAGCTGTATGCAGTGGCGTATGTTCTGCTTGTTCAATGCTCACTTGTGAGCGTCCTCCGCCATTCCCCTTTTCAGTTGGCTTGCTTTCATTCATACAACAGGCAGATGTACTGTACGTACGGTACCTACTTTGACGTTCCTATGTTTTGTGCATACGTAGAGCCTAAGCCTAAGCCTAAGTCTAAGTACAAAGTTTAGCTGTATGCAGTGGCGTATGTTCCGCTTGTTCACTGCTCACTTGTGAGCGTCCTCCGCCATTCCCTTTTTCAGTTGGCTTGCTTTCATTCATACAACAGGCAGATGTACTGTACGTTACGGTACCTACTTTGACGTTCCTATGTTTTGTGCATACGTAGAGCCTAAGCCTAAGCCTAAGCCTAACTACAAAGTTTAGCTGTATGCAGTGGCGTATGTTCTGCTTGTTCAATGCTCACTTGTGAGCGTCCTCCGCCATTCCCCTTTTCAGTTGGCTTGCTTTCATTCATACAACAAGCAGATGTTCTGTACGTACGGTACCTACTTTGACATTCCTATGTTTTGTGCATACGTAGAGCCTAAGCCTAAGTACAAAGTTTAGCTGTATGCAGTGGCGTATGTTCCGCTCGTTCAATGCTCACTTGTGAGCGTCCTCCGCCATCCCCTTTTCAGTTGGCTTGCTTGCATTCATACAGCGTACTTTGAAGTTCCTTTCTTTTGTACATACGTAGAGCCTAAGCCTGAGGGGCTGTAGTATATTGAAGTTCCTATCTTTTGTGCATACGCAGAGCCTAAGCCTAAGCCTAAGCCTAAGCCTAAGTACAAAGTTTAGCTGTATGCAGTGGCGTATGTTCTGCTTGTTCAATGCTCACTTGTGAGCGTCCTCCGCCATTCCCCTTTTCAGTTGGCTTGCTTTCATTCATATAACAGGCAGATGTACTGTACGTACGGTACCTACTTTGACGTTCCTATGTTTTGTGAATACGTAGAGCCTAAGCCTAAGTACAAAGTTTAGCTGTATGCAGTGGCGTATGTTCTGCTTGTTCAATGCTCACTTGTGAGCGTCCTCCGCCATTCCCCTTTTCAGTTGGCTTGCTTTCATTCATACAACAGGCAGATGTACTGTACGTACGGTACCTACTTTGACGTTCCTATGTTTTGTGCATACGTAGAGCCTAAGCCTAAGCCTAAGCCTAAGCCTAAGTACAAAGTTTAGCTGTATGCAGTGGCGTATGTTCTGCTTGTTCAATGCTCACTTGTGAGCGTCCTCCGCCATTCCCCTTTTCAGTTGGCTTGCTTTCATTCATACAACAGGCAGATGTACTGTACGTACGGTACCTACTTTGACGTTCCTATGTTTTGTGCATACGTAGAGCCTAAGCCTAAGCCTAAGCCTAAGTACAAAGTTTAGCTGTATGCAGTGGCGTATGTTCTGCTTGTTCAATGCTCACTTGTGAGCGTCCTCCGCCATTCCCAGTTGGCTTGCTTTCATTCATACAACAGGCAGATGTACTGTACGTACGGTACCTACTTTGACGTTCCTATGTTTTGTGCATACGTAGAGCCTAAGCCTAAGCCTAAGCCTAAGTACAAAGTTTAGCTGTATGCAGTGGCGTATGTTCTGCTTGTTCAATGCTCACTTGTGAGCGTCCTCCGCCATTCCCCTTTTCAGTTGGCTTGCTTTCATTCATACAACAGGCAGATGTACTGTACGTACGGTACCTACTTTGACGTTCCTATGTTTTGTGCATACGTAGAGACTAAGCCTAAGCCTAAGCCTAAGTACAAAGTTTAGCTGTATGCAGTGGCGTATGTTCTGCTTGTTCAATGCTCACTTGTGAGCGTCCTCCGCCATTCCCCTTTTCAGTTGGCTTGCTTTCATTCATACAACAGGCAGATGTACTGTACGTACGGTACCTACTTTGACGTTCCTATGTTTTGTGCATACGTAGAGCCTAAGCCTAAGCCTAAGCCTAAGTACAAAGTTTAGCTGTATGCAGTGGCGTATGTTCTGCTTGTTCAATGCTCACTTGTGAGCGTCCTCCGCCATTCCCCTTTTCAGTTGGCTTGCGCTTTCATTCCTACAACAGGCAGATGTACTGTACGTACGGTACCTACTTTGACGTTCCTATGTTTTGTGCATACGTAGAGCCTAAGCCTAAGCCTAAGCCTAAGCCTAAGTACAAAGTTTAGCTGTATGCAGTGGCGTATGTTCTGCTTGTTCAATGCTCACTTGTGAGTGTCCTCCGCCATTCCCCTTTTCAGTTGGCTTGCTTTCTAGCTTTCATTCATACAACAGGCAGATGTACTGTACGTACGGTACCTACTTTGACGTTCCTATGTTTTGTGCATACGTAGAGCCTAAGCCTAAGCCTAAGCCTAAGCCTAAGTACAAAGTTTAGCTGTATGCAGTGGCGTATGTTCTGCTTGTTCAATGCTCACTTGTGAGCGTCCTCCGCCATTCCCCTTTTCAGTTGGCTTGCTTTCATTCCTACAACAGGCAGATGTACTGTACGTACGGTACCTACTTTGACGTTCCTATGTTTTGTGCATACGTAGAGCCTAAGCCTAAGCCTAAGCCTAAGTACAAAGTTTAGCTGTATGCAGTGGCGTATGTTCTGCTTGTTCAATGCTCACTTGTGAGCGTCCTCCGCCATTCCCCTTTTCAGTTGGCTTGCTTTCATTCATACAACAGGCAGATGTACTGTACGTACGGTACCTACTTTGACGTTCCTATGTTTTGTGCATACGTAGAGCCTAAGCCTAAGCCTAAGCCTAAGCCTAAGCCTAAGTACAAAGTTTAGCTGTATGCAGTGGCGTATGTTCTGCTTGTTCAATGCTCACTTGTGAGCGTCCTCCGCCATTCCCCTTTTCAGTTGGCTTGCTTTCATTCATACAACAGGCAGATGTACTGTACGTACGGTACCTACTTTGACGTTCCTATGTTTTGTGCATACGTAGAGCCTAAGCCTAAGCCTAAGCCTAAGCCTAAGTACAAAGTTTAGCTGTATGCAGTGGCGTATGTTCTGCTTGTTCAATGCTCACTTGTGAGCGTCCTCCGCCATTCCCCTTTTCAGTTGGCTTGCTTTCATTCCTACAACAGGCAGATGTACTGTACGTACGGTACCTACTTTGACGTTCCTATGTTTTGTGCATACGTAGAGCCTAAGCCTAAGCCTAAGCCTAAGTACAAAGTTTAGCTGTATGCAGTGGCGTATGTTCTGCTTGTTCAATGCTCACTTGTGAGCGTCCTCCGCCATTCCCCTTTTCAGTTGGCTTGCTTTCATTCATACAACAGGCAGATGTACTGTACGTACGGTACCTACTTTGACGTTCCTATGTTTTGTGCATACGTAGAGCCTAAGCCTAAGCCTAAGCCTAAGTACAAAGTTTAGCTGTATGCAGTGGCGTATGTTCTGCTTGTTCAATGCTCACTTGTGAGCGTCCTCCGCCATTCCCCTTTTCAGTTGGCTTGCTTTCATTCATACAACAGGCAGATGTACTGTACGTACGGTACCTACTTTGACGTTCCTATGTTTTGTGCATACGTAGAGCCTAAGCCTAAGCCTAAGCCTAAGCCTAAGTACAAAGTTTAGCTGTATGCAGTGGCGTATGTTCTGCTTGTTCAATGCTCACTTGTGAGCGTCCTCCGCCATTCCCCTTTTCAGTTGGCTTGCTTTCATTCATACAACAGGCAGATGTACTGTACGTACGGTACCTACTTTGACGTTCCTATGTTTTGTGCATACGTAGAAGCCTAAGCCTAAGCCTAAGCCTAAGTACAAAGTTTAGCTGTATGCAGTGGCGTATGTTCTGCTTGTTCAATGCTCACTTGTGAGCGTCCTCCGCCATTCCCCTTTTCAGTTGGCTTGGCTTTCATTCCTACAACAGGCAGATGTACTGTACGTACGGTACCTACTTTGACGTTCCTATGTTTTGTGCATACGTAGAGCCTAAGCCTAAGCCTAAGCCTAAGTACAAAGTTTAGCTGTATGCAGTGGCGTATGTTCTGCTTGTTCAATGCTCACTTGTGAGCGTCCTCCGCCATTCCCCTTTTCAGTTGGCTTGCTTTCATTCATACAACAGGCAGATGTACTGTACGTACGGTACCTACTTTGACGTTCCTATGTTTTGTGCATACGTAGAGCCTAAGCCTAAGCCTAAGCCTAAGCCTAAGTACAAAGTTTAGCTGTATGCAGTGGCGTATGTTCTGCTTGTTCAATGCTCACTTGTGAGCGTCCTCCGCCATTCCCCTTTTCAGTTGGCTTGCTTTCATTCCTACAACAGGCAGATGTACTGTACGTACGGTACCTACTTTGACGTTCCTATGTTTTGTGCATACGTAGAGCCTAAGCCTAAGCCTAAGCCTAAGCCTAAGTACAAAGTTTAGCTGTATGCAGTGGCGTATGTTCTGCTTGTTCAATGCTCACTTGTGAGCGTCCTCCGCCATTCCCCTTTTCAGTTGGCTTGCGCTTTCATTCCTACAACAGGCAGATGTACTGTACGTACGGTACCTACTTTGACGTTCCTATGTTTTGTGCATACGTAGAGCCTAAGCCTAAGCCTAAGCCTAAGTACAAAGTTTAGCTGTATGCAGTGGCGTATGTTCTGCTTGTTCAATGCTCACTTGTGAGCGTCCTCCGCCATTCCCCTTTTCAGTTGGCTTGCTTTCATTCCTACAACAGGCAGATGTACTGTACGTACGGTACCTACTTTGACGTTCCTATGTTTTGTGCATACGTAGAGCCTAAGCCTAAGCCTAAGCCTAAGCCTAAGCCTAAGTACAAAGTTTAGCTGTATGCAGTGGCGTATGTTCTGCTTGTTCAATGCTCACTTGTGAGCGTCCTCCGCCATTCCCCTTTTCAGTTGGCTTGCTTTCATTCATACAACAGGCAGATGTACTGTACGTACGGTACCTACTTTGACGTTCCTATGTTTTGTGCATACGTAGAGCCTAAGCCTAAGCCTAAGCCTAAGTACAAAGTTTAGCTGTATGCAGTGGCGTATGTTCTGCTTGTTCAATGCTCACTTGTGAGCGTCCTCCGCCATTCCCCTTTTCAGTTGGCTTGCGCTTTCATTCCTACAACAGGCAGATGTACTGTACGTACGGTACCTACTTTGACGTTCCTATGTTTTGTGCATACGTAGAGCCTAAGCCTAAGCCTAAGCCTAAGCCTAAGTACAAAGTTAAGCTGTATGCAGTGGCGTATGTTCTGCTTGTTCAATGCTCACTTGTGAGCGTCCTCCGCCATTCCCCTTTTCAGTTGGCTTGCGCTTTCATTCCTACAACAGGCAGATGTACTGTACGTACGGTACCTACTTTGACGTTCCTATGTTTTGTGCATACGTAGAGCCTAAGCCTAAGCCTAAGCCTAAGCCTAAGTACAAAGTTTAGCTGTATGCAGTGGCGTATGTTCTGCTTGTTCAATGCTCACTTGTGAGCGTCCTCCGCCATTCCCCTTTTCAGTTGGCTTGCGCTTTCATTCCTACAACAGGCAGATGTACTGTACGTACGGTACCTACTTTGACGTTCCAATGTTTTGTGCATACGTAGAGCCTAAGCCTAAGCCTAAGCCTAAGCCTAAGCCTAAGTACAAAGTTAAGCTGTATGCAGTGGCGTATGTTCTGCTTGTTCAATGCTCACTTGTGAGCGTCCTCCGCCATTCCCCTTTTCAGTTGGCTTGCGCTTTCATTCCTACAACAGGCAGATGTACTGTACGTACGGTACCTACTTTGACGTTCCTATGTTTTGTGCATACGTAGAGCCTAAGCCTAAGCCTAAGCCTAAGCCTAAGTACAAAGTTAAGCTGTATGCAGTGGCGTATGTTCTGCTTGTTCAATGCTCACTTGTGAGCGTCCTCCGCCATTCCCCTTTTCAGTTGGCTTGCGCTTTCATTCCTACAACAGGCAGATGTACTGTACGTACGGTACCTACTTTGACGTTCCTATGTTTTGTGCATACGTAGAGCCTAAGCCTAAGCCTAAGCCTAAGCCTAAGTACAAAGTTAAGCTGTATGCAGTGGCGTATGTTCTGCTTGTTCAATGCTCACTTGTGAGCGTCCTCCGCCATTCCCCTTTTCAGTTGGCTTGCGCTTTCATTCCTACAACAGGCAGATGTACTGTACGTACGGTACCTACTTTGACGTTCCTATGTTTTGTGCATACGTAGAGCCTAAGCCTAAGCCTAAGCCTAAGCCTAAGTACAAAGTTAAGCTGTATGCAGTGGCGTATGTTCTGCTTGTTCAATGCTCACTTGTGAGCGTCCTCCGCCATTCCCCTTTTCAGTTGGCTTGCGCTTTCATTCCTACAACAGGCAGATGTACTGTACGTACGGTACCTACTTTGACGTTCCTATGTTTTGTGCATACGTAGAGCCTAAGCCTAAGCCTAAGCCTAAGTACAAAGTTTAGCTGTATGCAGTGGCGTATGTTCTGCTTGTTCAATGCTCACTTGTGAGCGTCCTCCGCCATTCCCCTTTTCAGTTGGCTTGCGCTTTCATTCCTACAACAGGCAGATGTACTGTACGTACGGTACCTACTTTGACGTTCCTATGTTTTGTGCATACGTAGAGCCTAAGCCTAAGCCTAAGCCTAAGCCTAAGTACAAAGTTAAGCTGTATGCAGTGGCGTATGTTCTGCTTGTTCAATGCTCACTTGTGAGCGTCCTCCGCCATTCCCCTTTTCAGTTGGCTTGCGCTTTCATTCCTACAACAGGCAGATGTACTGTACGTACGGTACCTACTTTGACGTTCCTATGTTTTGTGCATACGTAGAGCCTAAGCCTAAGCCTAAGCCTAAGCCTAAGTACAAAGTTAAGCTGTATGCAGTGGCGTATGTTCTGCTTGTTCAATGCTCACTTGTGAGCGTCCTCCGCCATTCCCCTTTTCAGTTGGCTTGCGCTTTCATTCCTACAACAGGCAGATGTACTGTACGTACGGTACCTACTTTGACGTTCCAATGTTTTGTGCATACGTAGAGCCTAAGCCTAAGCCTAAGCCTAAGTACAACGTTAAGCTGTATGCAGTGGCGTATGTTCTGCTTGTTCAATGCTCACTTGTGAGCGTCCTCCGCCATTCCCCTTTTCAGTTGGCTTGCGCTTTCATTCCTACAACAGGCAGATGTACTGTACGTACGGTACCTACTTTGACGTTCCTATGTTTTATGCATACGTTGAGCCTAAGCCTAAGCCTAAGCCTAAGCCTAAGTACAAAGTTAAGCTGTATGCAGTGGCGTATGTTCTGCTTGTTCAATGCTCACTTGTGAGCGTCCTCCGCCATTCCCCTTTTCAGTTGGCTTGCGCTTTCATTCCTACAACAGGCAGATGTACTGTACGTACGGTACCTACTTTGACGTTCCTATGTTTTGTGAATACGTAGAGCCTAAGCCTAAGCCTAAGCCTAAGCCTAAGTACAAAGTTTAGCTGTATGCAGTGGCGTATGTTCTGCTTGTTCAATGCTCACTTGTGAGCGTCCTCCGCCATTCCCCTTTTCAGTTGGCTTGCGCTTTCATTCCTACAACAGGCAGATGTACTGTACGTACGGTACCTACTTTGACGTTCCTATGTTTTATGCATACGTAGAGCCTAAGCCTAAGCCTAAGCCTAAGTACAACGTTAAGCTGTATGCAGTGGCGTATGTTCTGCTTGTTCAATGCTCACTTGTGAGCGTCCTCCGCCATTCCCCTTTTCAGTTGGCTTGCGCTTTCATTCCTACAACAGGCAGATGTACTGTACGTACGGTACCTACTTTGACGTTCCTATGTTTTATGCATACGTTGAGCCTAAGCCTAAGCCTAAGCCTAAGCCTAAGCCTAAGTACAAAGTTAAGCTGTATGCAGTGGCGTATGTTCTGCTTGTTCAATGCTCACTTGTGAGCGTCCTCCGCCATTCCCCTTTTCAGTTGGCTTGCGCTTTCATTCCTACAACAGGCAGATGTACTGTACGTACGGTACCTACTTTGACGTTCCTATGTTTTGTGAATACGTAGAGCCTAAGCCTAAGTACAAAGTTTAGCTGTATGCAGTGGCGTATGTTCCGCTTGTTCAATGCTCACTTGTGAGCGTCCTCCGCCATTCCCCTTTTCAGTTGGCTTGCGCTTTCATTCCTACAACAGGCAGATGTACTGTACGTACGGTACCTACTTTGACGTTCCTATGTTTTATGCATACGTAGAGCCTAAGCCTAAGCCTAAGCCTAAGTACAACGTTAAGCTGTATGCAGTGGCGTATGTTCTGCTTGTTCAATGCTCACTTGTGAGCGTCCTCCGCCATTCCCCTTTTCAGTTGGCTTGCGCTTTCATTCCTACAACAGGCAGATGTACTGTACGTACGGTACCTACTTTGACGTTCCAATGTTTTGTGCATACGTAGAGCCTAAGCCTAAGCCTAAGCCTAAGTACAACGTTAAGCTGTATGCAGTGGCGTATGTTCTGCTTGTTCAATGCTCACTTGTGAGCGTCCTCCGCCA
>JASAMW010007191.1:0-78646 GCA_030247985.1 Epsilonema sp. ZAB3_2
GTGTTGGCTGCCAGCTGCCAAGGAGACATCAAGTCGCAGGCGACGTGTAGTTCGAGGCTCGTGTTTCCCAGTTTTGAGGATCTGGAGCCTGGAACTTTACACTTGGAGCTTACCTGCGAGAGTATTCCCTGGGTGCAGCTTTCTAGCACACCGGTTATTTGGCCCCGAAAACGCTGCTAGTGCGCATACGCAGCACGTGCGGCAGGCTTCCGCCTATTACCGACGCGGCCCACTGCAGCATTCAGAAAGACATCTGGCGGAAGGAACTGAGCCCTGAGGACGGATCTCACCACCGCTGTTGACCCGAATCCAACGCCCCGAAGGACAGCAGCACAGCTGTCTTCTCTCAGCATCTGCAAGCAAAGCAACTATTGGCAACAATATGTCGCATACAGTCACTACTACTACCGCACCCACCACGGTTGTTTCGTTCGGTTCTACTCACCAAGCGACGGGTCAATCAACTGCTGGAGACAGCAATACGGCGACGCTGTTCTTGCTACAAGTTGGCCGTGCGCGCCAGTGATCAGTTCGGTGCAACAACCACTTGTTCCCATCTTGGCCGGCGCGCCAGTGATCAGTTCGGTGCAACAACCACTGTTTCTCCTACCCATGAGTTTTATTGCCGGTTCCAATGTTGTTTCTTCTGCTTCGTACATGCATAACCCTGTGTCTGTTCATGCTAGTAGTGCGAGTGTAGGCAATGCCGTGTATGTACCATCTTCTGCTGTGCATGGTGTAACACCAAGGATGCGGCCTCCTATGTCGCACCTTGGTGTCTTTTCAGCTTCCGCGCTGCCCCAGCAGATGAGTCGAACGTCTGCAGCGTACCCCTCACAGGTCGGAGCTTTTAGCCCCTTGACCGGTGCAGCGGGTACCGCCACGGACGATGCGATCAACGGTTACAGCCGGCCTTCGCCACAACCGCCGCCACTCGCATTAGGAGACAGTGGGCGTCCAAGTCCACTGAACTGGGACAAACATGAAGAAGACGACATGCAAGAAGCATTGCGAGCTGCGAAGACTGGAGATCCTGAAGCCGTGCGGTGGATCGAGCAGCATAGCGACTTCATCAAACACCGGCTGGAAGAGCAACGTCAGATGGTCGACATGGTCTTGGGCATGCCAGCCAGCCATGTCCCATTGCCGGTGGGAAGCGCGAATGCTGCTGGAGCATCATCACCATATGCTCCAACTGAGTTGGACACCATCCGGCGTGACAGGGCCCTGCAATCGGCTGTGGCGCCCGTCACTGCTTCCAACGTTCCGAAGACTGTCCAGTTCCAGCAGCCGCTGGTGCAAGGAGCTGGATATCGTCCGCGACCCATCGACCTCTCCAAGATTCCAGGAACGCAACCACTTGCTTCTGCTGGTCATGGACCAACTACGTCCGAGGCGCTTGCGTTGTGCAATTATACGCGACGCAGCCTTGGTCTGCCGCCCATCACGACAGAGCCTCACGATCGTCAGAATACATCACTGATGGCCATTCGCACTGATGGCAATCCATTAGCCATCAATGCCCAGGAACCAGAGCCCAACAGATTGTTGCAGACTGCACATCCTTTGCCGCCCCAAATTCAGCGAGGTAGACCATCGACTGCCTCAACCATACCAGCCTTGGGGCAGGGAATAACTGGCCTACTCATTGATGGCCAGCAGCAGCGGATGCCTTACTACCCATATTCAGTTTATCCCCCCACTGAGGGAAGTAATATTCCCGCGGTGGGTGGACAAGATGGTGGTAATGGCAACCGCTCCAGGGATGATTGGGGAGGACCACCAGCTCAGTGGCCACGTCAGCCAGGCGGGTCAGGTCCGCCAGATGGACCACCGGGTGGACCACCAGATGGTCCACCAGGCAATCCCTGGCCCACTGACCCGAGGGGCAATACATCAGCCAACGCCCCAGCTGACGGCCAAGGTCCTCACCAATATACCTACAACAACAACGGCAACACCAAACCCAAAGTGCAGAAACCGGACATCTGGAGGAGCGAGGACTGGTCCGTCATTGAAGTGATGTACTTTTTCTCGCTTTATGAAGAATACGCCACTCAACACTGGAAGGACGAGACCCTATGGGTTTCGCAACTGGGCAAATTTCTTGGAGGCGTCATACGGCGACTCTACACTACCTTCATCATGGAAGAGCCATACATTACGTATGAAGATTTGCGCCATCGACTCCTGCGGCTTGTGGTAGGCTCAGGTGAGTACGTTAACGCGTCCACTGACTTGAACCTACTGAAGTGGCGGGACGGGGAATCTATCCTCAGTTTGGCGCAGAGGGTGAGAGAAGCTGTTTTCCGCGCCCGTCCGGATTCGTCCAAATGGGAGCGGGAAACCAATGGATACGACCGACTATTGTGGCTTCTTCCAGAGCAATGGCGAATGAAGGTGCTGACTGACTACCGCCACGTGAAGACGCTGACTGACCTGCAATCGGTGCTGTCAGGTTGGGAAGCTGCCATCGTGGGGGATAAGAGAACTCAGACAGCCAGCGAGAATAGCCGCCAGCCCAGATATGACAACCAGTACAGTAATGGATGGGATAATCGAAGTCGGAGACGACGACGTGACTCTTCTCCAGCTCGTACGTCATATCAGCGACGCTCCAACTCGCCCATGCGTGCAGCTGAACAAGATGGAAATCAGACACCATCAGCGGTTGGTACCCCCTTGTCCAGACGCCCGAATCGACAGCGCAGCAACAGTCGCGATCGAGGCAGCCGAGAGAGAGCGCGTGACGGCCCAGGTCGATCCTATCGTTCTCCCTCTGGCAGACGTAGTAGCCCGAATCGCAATTCACAGGAGGCGCGCGATCGGGAGGAGGGTAACTGTTACTACTGTCATCAGCCGGGACATTTTGCTAGCCAGTGTCCCAGCGCACCAACCAGGCGAGCTGATGTGAACCAGAGAATGGCGGAAGAAATACCATCTGACAGCAATCCTGACCGCATCTCCATCATGCATGAAGATCTGGCAATTGGCTTACCTTACACCATGGCGGCTGGAACTGAGGATGATGCTGAAGAGTGGGAAATTCACCGATTCACTTCTAACTTCTCCTACGTGAAGCCAGAGCCTCCATTGGAAGGTCCAGGCCTCATCACTCTTCGCACTCCCCAGGGTGATATGCCAGTGGTATATCCACCAGCTCCAGTGGCGCCGGATCGTGGGCCAACCATCGTCGCCCAGATGAATGTAGCAGGAATGGATGCAGAGGCTATGCTGGATACGGGGGCAACGTTGTCGTTAGTCAGCCGAGTGTTCGTGGACGAGCTCGTTGAGCATCGTTACATGAGTGCTCGGGAACTGCAGGCACGCCAATCGCCTTTTACCGGGCGTGTGTCCGGCATAGCTGGTCCAGTTGGGGAAGACTACTACAAGTATGAAGTTCGTCTGCCCATCATGTATCACAATGGGCATCCCCATACTGAAGTACGGTGCTTGATCGATGAGCATCCAAAAGCCAGAACCAAGCTGCTACTGGGGAGCGCTGCCATCATCGCTCTGGGCTTCGAGATGTTGACACCAGATGGACAGGACATTTTCCGTACTGCTGAATGTCTGAAACCACCCAACTACAGAGCAAACATGGCCGTACGTGTGACAACGCAGAAACCGACTGTACCTACTTACCGTCGGAGCGCGTACGCAGTGAAAGCTGCGATGGAGATGGGAGTCGACGATTATTTCCGCGTTTTGCATGTGCATGCTGCCTGTGCAGGACGTATGGACTTGGAGACGGAGCGTGTGCATATTGTACCATGCACCGTCTCAGAGTCGGAAACATCGACAGGACCAGTGGACCTGAGACGGGTAGGACCACTGGAGCGCAGCTATGTGATGGTCCCTGCGAATCGTCTTCCAGCCGAAGGGGTGGAGATTGAACCTGCCATTTTGGTAGCTCCGCCTCATCTGGATCCAAGAGTGTCAGTACTGGCAGCCACGGTTGGTATCGTGCCTGCCACCATTCGACCAGCTGACTTTCTGGGCGAGCTGATCCCCATCACTCAGTTTGAGTTTCCTGTGCCGAATGAGTGCAAAATTCAGAAGATGAATGAAGACTTGGCCAAGTCCAAGCCTGTTGCGCTTCCCACGGGACGTCGGGATGAGTTAATGCGGCTTTTAAAGCCGGATAGCTGGGACCTGACTGCCGTGGAAAAGCGCGCGGCTTTGGATTTGATGATGGCTTATCATGCGAGTTTTGCACTCAAGGAAACTGAGCTGGGCGAGGCCATCGGGGTTCAGCACAAGATCGACACTGGGGGTGCGCCTCCAGTGGCACAGAAGGCCAGACGTGTGCCCTACACGGACATGCAGGAGCTGACATCGAAGATCCAACAGTTGCTGGATGCCGGAATCATTGTACCATCGCAAAGCAGCTACGCGGCACCCATCGTCATCGTGCGCAAGAAAGACTCTGGAGAGATGAGAGTTTGCATTGACTACTCTCGTCTTAATCTCCAGAGTGTGAAGGACTGTTTTCCTCTGCCACACACCATGTCTCTGCTGGACACGGCTGGAGCTACTGGAGCTCGCTATTTCTCCAGCATTGACCTGCGAAGCGGATACTACCAAATCCGCATGGATCCTGAATCGCAGGCCAAAACGGCGTTCATCACTCCGATGGGCCTGTGGGAGTTTCGGCGCATGCCGTTCGGCCTCTGCAATGCTCCTGCGACGTTCCAGCGTCTTGTGAATCAAGTGCTGGCTGGGATGGATCTCCAGTATGGTCCAGGGAAAGTGTCGGCCTACATCGACGACATTCTCCTGGCCACCGTGAGTTTCACGGAGCACATTACCATCATGGAAGATCTGTTCTTGAGGCTGAAAAGAGCAGGACTTAAGATGCACCCGAAGAAGTGCCATTTTTTTCGGAAGATGGTAGCTTATCTGGGGTTCATCTTGACCAGAGATGGACTGCAAGCCGATCCTGCGAAGTTGACGGCCATCGCTGATTTTCCACGCCCCAACAGTATCACCGGAATCAAGTCCTTTTTGGGCTTGTGCAGCTATTACCGCCGTTTTTGCAAGGATTTTGGCACCATTGCCAGACCCTTGCATGTGGCCACCAGGATTAAGGATCAGCCGGAAGTTGTCATCTGGACGCAAGAGCTGGAGGATAGTTTCGTTGCATTGAAAGATGCGATGACTAACCCCCCGGTTCTCGCGTACCCCGACCAGACTCAGCCTTTCTTGATAGAAACGGATGCTTCAGGAACTGGTCTCGGTGCGGTGTTGTCCCAATACATACGCGCCTCGAGACAAGTTTCAACCATTGGAGACGAAGCGCCATCGCAAGATCAGGACGAAAATCCTGTGAGCGCTATCATGAAAGCTGAGCAGACGCAGGTGTGGGGGAAAATGACTTTCGCCTCACTGGATTTACGCCAACATCCAGGATGGGAACTGCACCCCATCGCATACGCCTCACGCTCTCTCCAGGGGGCCGAGCTGAATTACCACGCTTCGGAAACGGAACTGATGGCGTTGGTTTTCGCGCTCAAGAAATTTGAGACGTATGTTCATGGCTGCGACATCATCGTTTTCACGGACTCCACCAACGTCAGAGACTGGTTGACCAGCGATGCTCCTCTGCCCAACAAGCGCATCGCCAGATGGAAGTTGAAAATCCAGGATTTCGGCATCAATGCGGTGTTGCACAGACCTGGGGTGGGGAACAAGGCTGCAGACGCCTTGTCCAGAAGTTTTGAGACAGTTCGGTTCGCTTGTCCCGAAGCACCGGATGAGCTGGAGCCGCATCTCGACTTCTGTCGCAAACTGCAAAGAGAAGACCCCAGAGTCCAGTCCATCATTGCATTCCTGGACGAAGACCTCATCCCGCAAGATGAGCACCTGGCGAAGTGGCTTGTCCACATGTATGACAAGTTTCACATTGTTGACGGCTTGTTGTACGTGGGGGGCAACCACGAAGCATTGCGGGTGTACGTCCCAGTGGCCGCCCGCAAAGATTTACTACTCAGCATGCATTGTCATCCACTTGGAGGGCACCAGGGCAAGGTTAAGCTGTGGTCTACCATCTCTGAACACTTCTTTTGGCCTAATATGCGAGAGCATGTGGAGCGGTTTGTGGACTCTTGCCTTGTCTGCGCGCTGCGCCAGGGGCATGGCAAACCCATTCGGCCGTTTCTCAAGTATATTCCAACGCCTGAGAAACCCTTCCAGATGATATCGATGGACATCGTCAGTATGCCATTGAGCCGAAAGGGAAACCGCTACGCACTCTTCGCCACTGACCTATGCACTGGATTTGTCTGTGGAGGGCCAATGATGGATCAGACAGCTGCTTCCGTCGTTGCCGTGGTGATTGAGCATGTACTGCAGTACGGTACGCCTGACCGTATTCTCTCTGATCAAGGAACCCAGTTCTGCTCCCAGCTGATGCGTACACTGTGTCAAAACTTGGGGGTGGAGCAAGTCTTTACGACTACATTCCATCCCCAAGGAGATGGCCAGTCGGAGCGCACAAATCGTACAATGCTTGCGATGGCGAGCAAGTGTTGTAATGCCAGCGGGGATGATTGGGATCGTCTCATCTTCCTGCTGATGGCAGCTTACAATGCAGCTGTGCAAGCCAGAACTGGATTCCCGCCATTCTACGCCATGTTTGGGCGGGACAATGCCTTTCCTGTGGAGTCGCCATTTGCCGTTCCAGCCAAACGGTATGCTTTTGACATCGATGACTACGCGTCAGAGCTGCCATTACATCTGGAGGCGATCTGGAAGATTCTACGGGAACAATCAGAAGAGAATAAGAAGACCCAGAAGGAGTACTATGATCGAGCTGCGAAACAGCATTCATTTGCTGTGGGAGATGCGGTGCTTGTTTCGTCTCCGCATTTGAAGAAGCACAAGCTCTCCTTGAAATTCGCTGGACCAGCCATCATCATCGAGCTCGACGAACCGGATGCAGTTGTGGAATTCACCGACGGCGCCGGAAGGAAGCAGACCAAACGAGTCCATATCAACAAGCTGTCTAAGGCGCGGGAGCCGTTGAAAGCACTGCCTGCTTTTATGGGGGATAGAAGACAGAAGTTTCCGGACCCTAGTTGGTGTGCGGACAAAGAGAAAATTTCTCCTAGTTACGCGCGTCAACCAGGAAAAGAAGCTGAATCTTCTCCTTCCAGCATCAGCGGCCCACAAGACGAAGGAATTGAAGATGGCGGGCCATCACCTTTTCCTACGGGGGAGGGGGAAGAAAAGCCCGCAACTGACAATTCTTCGGTGCCCGTGCCTGTACCCAATCCGCTGTGTGGCACTAAAATAACAACGACAGCCGCACCGGAGAATGCAAATTTTGAAGACACAACTGCTGCGACTTCGCCTCCACCAATCAGCGCGCGTGTGAAGAAAAACAGAGCCGCTCGCCATAAGAAGAACGAGACGAGCGAAGAGAAGGCGAAGCGAGACGACGCACGCAGCGAGCTGCCTTTTCAACACGAACGCGTGCACGCGCCAATGTTTGATAGGAAGGGCCGTGCAAACAGCTTGCTGCTGCGCCGACAGAAACTGAACAATTCGTGTGATGCTTCGCGCAAGCACGTTGGTTTTGATTTGACTAAAAATCGTTCGTATTATCCTGTGCCAGACAGTTGTAATGTGAAAATTGTTCCGTCTTTTTCACCTTGTATTACTAACAGTGATGTACCTACTTCGCTACGTACAGAAACTAAATATTCTTTGCGGCCTAACCCTACGCCTTCTGTGAAGTTGCGTTCTTTTGCTGTTGTTGCTATGTCGCGAGCTGTAGGAGTGCTTGATAGGAAGGTGTACTTCTCTGATCTTCAGGTGACTTCTCATGCCGCGCAAGCGACAGCGAAGGAAGAGAAGGCGAGAGGAAGACTCTGCCGCCGAATCGAAGATGTCTGGACGTCAGGAAGCGAAGAGGAAGAGGGAGAGCAGGAGCCAACATCACAGCCCTGCTCGCCGCGACCAGAATAGCCGACGCTCTCAGGATAGGGGGGGACGCCGGCTCTCTTCGGACGGTCGCACGGCCTCCCCAGATCCTAATTCGCTGCGTAGCGTTGTGGTTACGGTTATTAATCCTACTCATCAACACGGCAAGGCTGTTCCGGCGCTCACTCTTGATCAGCCCTACCAGCTAATTTCTGTGGAGAAAAAGCCCGAAAGATCAGAGGATGCTAACGACATGGGCGAGCTGCATCCGCGACTGCGTGGACAGTACTATCCGAAGCAGCAACAGACAGATGCCGAGCTCCTTGATTGGCTGCGGACAATGCGAGCGCCGCCTCTCAAGTTGGAGAAGGATCTGTCTGGCGAGACGTACACTATGGCTCTGAGGCGTCATGTGGAGTGTGTGAAGCGGGCGAAGATGTGTGAATATCCGTCGAAATTGCCCCGCGTCTCCATGACGCAAATCAGAAGAGGGAACGACTGCGGAGTGCCGGAGAGCGACAAGCCCTTCATCTTCAACGGACAGAACTCTTGGGAGGAGATGAAGCAGGGTTTCGCCCAGCAGCGAGCTGCCGCCCTGTGCCAGCTGAAATCCTACGCTGACCACGGACTCGATCTGATTCCGCTGCGGCCTGGGGCCATGACGGGGTTTTTGCTGCCGCTGTGTAATGCGGAGAGAGTGTACGTCGCTTCGCTAGCCCAGAGCTACGCGTGGCAGGCGAAGACACTCCTGCTGAAGTGCGATTACCTCGAAGCGGCCCAGACGCAGTTGGTGGGGAAGCTGGAACAGTACTGGAACATCGGCGTGCATGGCCCCGAGTTGACCGAGATCTCGTCGCTGCTGTATCAGATCGGCTGCTTTACGATCTACGCCGATCTCCCTGCCCGCGAGTTTCTGCTGGATTGGGTGCTACACGATCTGGGCACCCAGTTCTTCCTGGACGACGAAGGCTATCTGGTGGACAGAGCGGAGGCGCGGCCCGATACGATCTCAGTCCAGGCCGCGAAAGATCCTCCTCCGCCTGCCCTGGACATTCAGCCGAGCTGCCCGCACAAGTATCCGAGCGCCGCTGCGCTGTGGTGTCGTATGCTGACGCGAATGCGCATCGACGCCACCTGGTTTCAACGCCCCTTCTACCCGCAGCGAGCTGAGGAGGCGTTCAAGAGAAACCCGAAATTGCGGATGTGCGAGGTGGTACCCGACGGCCGAGCTACGTTGCAGCTGCCGAAGAATAAGGAACTGTTCAAGATTGTGCTGGATCGCCAGTACAACACGACGCTGCACTGGAAAATCTTTCGCGAGTACTATCCGCCGTTGGAGACTTGGCTGTTGAAATTCTGCTACTGTAAGGACGAGGCACAGCAGCACAACATCCGCTTCCACCCGCAATCTGATCACAGTCTGCCCCCGCTGACAGAGCCATACACGACAGCGGACATGCCGCAGGGGTGGATTGACGGTTGGGGACACGAGCTGGGCGAGTCGCTGGAGCTGCGACGGCAGGCGCGGGTGGGTGTTGGCCTGCCCGTTGCGGAGCAGAGCCCGCCTGCCGGCGCCCCGTTGGCCGTCGCCGCTGCGGCTCCCGTGGCGCCTCAGCTGTCCGCGGCTGACCTGCGTCACAAGTTGATGCGGGCGACTGCTGAGCTGGCTCCGCCTACAGTGCAGGAGGACACAGTCGAGTTGCAACAGCAGCAGGAGGATGAGCAGCCTGTGCGCGCGGCGAACCGCATTGTTCTGCCGCCGTCCACCACCGCTGCACAGCCGGAAGCCGCCCCTGCCACGTCGACAGGCGGAGCGGGCATGAGCACGGGATCGGTGGCGGAGGGCCCGTCTCTTTCAGCCTCTTATGAGACGGAGGAGATTGGCCCAGTCGATCCTGACAATCCGCCGGATTTCGTGTATCGCAGCGAGGCTGGGTGTGGTGTGTGGCACGACGCGCTAGCTGCCAATCAGAACTTCTTCCAAGCCGCGGGCCGCCCTCTCGCCCCTGCGCTGGAGACGGCCGGAGTTATCTCGCGGCGC
The DNA here is from genome assembly GCA_030247985.1 of Epsilonema sp. ZAB3_2. Classification (NCBI taxonomy): domain Eukaryota; kingdom Metazoa; phylum Nematoda; class Chromadorea; order Desmodorida; family Epsilonematidae; genus Epsilonema; species Epsilonema sp. ZAB3_2. The sequence goes on from JASAMW010007191.1 coordinate 9,968, forward strand.
CGCCTGCAGAATTACGAGAAGAAGAAGATGACGGAGGCGGAGAAAGCAGAGCTGTTGGAGCCGGGGCCGGGTTTCCCCTACTACGGACATACGCCTACGTCTCACGCCGCTGTGAAGCCGGAGGATCGGATCCGCATAGAGCTGATGACGGAGCTGATGCGGTTGGCCGACAGGTACTGGTACGTCTTCGTGACGGGAGCTGCCAAGGCTAACGGAGCCTGGGATCTGCTCCCCCAGTCCTGTCACGCGGCAGTTTACCGCAAAGCTGCCCGTTACTATCGCTCTATGGTGCGCCAGCATTTCTGGATCCTCTCAGCTGCCCAGGACAACCGACCGTACTACTATCGCTATCCCAAGAAGAAGCCGCCCTGCCATCCGGTGGCGCCGTTTGTGTTGCCGGAGCGACTGCAGGACTATCACAGGCAGCTGGAGGTGTACGAGGGTCTGGAGATGGCGCACAGCTATCAGTGGCAGGCGAAGAAAGAAGAGACACCGGAGCTGAAGATGAGGCCACCAGCTAGCCTCAATCGCAGCAAGCGCGAGCAGTTCCGCGTCTACATGCGGGAGACGGAGGAACAGTTGAAGCTGCCCCATCAGCTGCTGAAGGTCCCCTCCAAGCCGGTGCCTCAGCGAATGGCAGTGACTAACACGGAATCGACAGCCGCTGTCAGCAGCGCCCCACCATCTGAGCTGCCTGCGGAGTCGGCGGAACAAGATGTGGAGCCGATGGAGGAAGAACAGCAGGCGTTCGAAGCCGACGCGAGGCGGGAGAAGGAGAAGAGGCTCCGCCTGATGCGTCAGAAGCTGGAGACGTTGAAGACCGATGTCGAACTGGGGCGTAAGCGCGTCGAGCTGAGACAGGGCGAAGTGCCGGAGCTGCCGCCTTCCTGCTATCAGTACGATTCGGGTAGAGGCGAGCGCGGCTCCTGGACGCTGGTCTCGAATCGCGCGGATCACCACGCTCTTGACCTGAACCGCGAGATCGATCGAGCTCAAGATCTCGATCTCATGGCGCAGCTCATGCGAGGGAGGCTGTACGGCGTGGTACGTACTGCCGCGCCGTGGTGCCACTTGCAAAATGAGCCGCCAACCGGGTTCAGGCGGGAGGTGGATTTCGACGAGACGCACGCGCAGTGGAAGGTGTACGATCGATCGGCGAGTGGCGAAGAAGAGCTCCTCGTACGCTTCCGCTACCGTACGCCCACCATGCTCTACGACGCACTCGAGGAGAAGCTGCAGGAAGTGCAGGCGGAAGTGGCTCGCATGGAACAGGAAATGGAAGAAGCTGATAGGGCCGGCCAACAGTGAGAGCGAGCTGCCTATGTATTATGTATGTACATACGCTAATAAATAACTGTGTGCCCTGTAGAGCTGGCGAGCTAAAAATACGCTAATTATTTTGTTTTGTTTCGTGTTACGAGCTGACGAGCTAATAATACGTTGTTTTGTTGTTTCGCTGTTGGAGTTGAGGAGATGGTGTACATAGCTGTACGTGTATTACTGATACGTGTGTTTTCTCAGTTATGAGTTTATGGTTACTACTGTACGAGTATTACGGGCAGAAGCCAGAGCTGTGAACGAGCTGTGTACATAGTATTGCTAACACTGTTATGATTATGTGTTCTTGGTAATGTGCCATTAGTTTATTCATACTATGTACTAAAACAGCAGCCTTGTATATATACACAGGTTCAGGTAGATGTCCCAGATAGTCTAGCACTAATAGCCCATGTACGTACAGTATGTATTAGAAATAGTATAGTGTGTAGGACGGCACGTAGACTGAGCTGAAGGACGACGGGAGTGCAATGCGCGAGTCGCCGGCGCTAACACTAGGTTGCTCCCCAGCGACGCGCGCAACTACCTGAAAAGAGCACGTACAACAATGTTAGAGTGGGTGAGCACTGACATTATGTCTTTGCCTTACCTCCTGTAACATCGTGAGCAGCGGGCGTTGTTCATCCGTATCCCGGGTTCGAACGGCGCGTGGGATCGCCTTTCCCCTGTGAACCATGTAGAGATCTGCGGTTCTCAGCTGCTGCCGTGCCTGAAAAGGTCCTGCAATAGAAGGGTACGTACGAAGAAAGAACTGCGTATGCATCCTATTCAAATGCGGAGCATGACAAGAAGACAAGACGACGAACAGAAGTTGCCTCCTGTCCAATCAGCGCAGGGCTACTATGTACGTATAAATACGAGCTGCCGTACTGGTTGAGCTCATTCTTATGATACTTTCTGTGCTCTGGTTTCTTCGTGCCCCTACGTGTCTTTTTATGACAATCGCTTGAACCCAGTGCACGAGCTGCTGATAAATCTTTTATTCAGTTCTCGTTGTTTCTATTGGCTACCGTAATCCTACTTTCTTTTGCTTGTTCGTAATATGACGTATCAAGCCAGTTGCTAAACTCGCTGAGCTGAGCTGCTGTTCTGACGGTACGGAGGAGGGTCGCTTGTGACAGCCACTGGTTGATCCAGAGCGGCTCCCCTCCTCCGTCCAGCGCTGCTTAGATTGCCGCAGATCCGCAAGAGTATCGGCCAGAAGTTTCCTGTACAATTCGGGAGCGGTTCATGGTGTTGGCTGCCAGCTGCCAAGGAGACATCAAGTCGCAGGCGACGTGTAGTTCGAGGCTCGTGTTTCCCAGTTTTGAGGATCTGGAGCCTGGAACTTTACAAAAGCGCCAGCCAAAACTCTGCCTCGGTGCACCGCTGAGTGTGAAAGAGCCAGATGAAATGCTGCCACGAGCAAGCGCGGGGAAAGAAAGCGCCAGCCAAAACTCTGCCTCGGTGCACCGCTGAGTGTGAAAGAGCCAGCTGAAATGCTGCCACGAGGAAGCGCGGGGAAAGAAAGCGCCAGCCAAAACTCTGCCTCGGTGCACCGCTGAGTGTGAAAGAGCCAGTCAAGATTCTGCTAGACTTTGGGGGGGGGGGGGAGACTTGCACTTGACGGACACGTTGATTTTACGAAACGATATGGTGCAGTATGTTTATGCCATGCGTACGGAGCTGTACTGAACATACGCATGTTGTGAAGTATGCTTGTAGTATGGGTGTGATCACCTTTGAACTCTACTGGAAGCACGCGCCTCGCACCTGTCGCAATTTTGCGGAACTTGCACATCGCGGCTACTACAATGGCACCATATTCCATCGTGTCATTGAAGGATTCATGATTCAGGGAGGAGATCCAACTGCTACAGGTACCATAATGTTGCGTACATGGCGCATACAATACGTTTACGTGTGTAGTACCTGTACGTCTTCGTCTATTGAAAGCCAACAGCCCTCCTCCGTGACATACTGTTTGTAAAGGCCATTGAATGCGTAATGGAGTATCATTTATCTTGCCCTGCTTACCCCCTTCGCATTCTCAATCAATGCACAGCGACAAGCACATGACCAAGCTTACGAAATTATCTGTAAATTTAGGAAAAGGCGGTTCTTCCATCTACGGCGCGCAATTCGACGACGAAATTCACCCTGAACTAAAGCATACGGGCGCTGGCATTCTGAGCATGGCGAACGCAGGACCCAACACGAACGGCAGCCAATTCTTCATCACTTTAGCCCCCACTCAGCACCTGGATGGAAAGCACAGCATATTCGGCAGGGTACACAGCGGTATGAAGGTGGTGCAGAGGGTTGGAATGGTGGAAACGAACCCCACCACCGACCGACCGAGGGAAGATGTGAAGATAGTGAAAGCGTATCCGAAACAAAGGGATGTGGTTGTCACCACCTGAGGAGATGAGAGCAAGAACGTATAAAGAAACCCCCTTCTCTCATTTATTCCTTATCCGTTCTGGAGTAGTGGAAGTGAACAGTTGAAACATTCGTTGTGTTACTTGCAATGTTGGAACTGGAAGCATGTTTCGTTTTATTTTGCACATCTGTTTTATGTACGCACAGAATAGTGCAAGTTAGCATTTACCTACATCCATAATACATAACGTATGTTGTATTGCCAGCCAGCAAGCTAGTGTTTGTAGATAGATACCTGCAGAAATCTCGTTTGTGACCACGCTTGTACATTGGCAAGATCACATTACAAGTAAAGAAGCCTACTGCAGTCAGATCAATGCTCACAACAGGCTAACGCTAACGCATAATATTGATTGATTGTACCTAGGTATACATTCAATGTACAGGGTGTTTCATAATATACTCTCCGGATGTTTGTGTCTCTATCTTCACAACGGGGTGTCATTTTTAAATGCGGTCTTTTGTAATAAGTAGCCAAGGCTTCAACGTTTATGCCTGCAAAATTTCAACTTTCTAGGCCAACAGGAAGCAGCTCAAAAACAGCCTAGAAAGGCTGACCTCAGAAATTTGCCTAATATTGTACCACAATAGAGCATATTCTACAATCCAAAAGCTAATACTTTTCAAATCCTGTTCAATATCCCATGTAAGACGCGGCAGAACCAAATCTACTACGCCCTTGTGAAGAAAATTGAAAAAATCATCCGTGGAGTGCTAACTTCGGCCTAATAGCCCGGGTTTAGTCCCCATAGTGAAAAAACGTAAATTTTTGGGTCCGAAATATAGAGCTTTCATAACTTACTCGTTAAAAGGACTACATGGCTGAGATTTTGTCTGCACAATTGTAGAAGCCTTAGCTACCAAATGTAAAAGAGCGCACAGAAATCGAACGCTCGGATGATGAATGACAGGCACAACCATCCGGAGAGTTTATTATGAAACACCCTATATGTAGCCGTGTACCCACAGTGTACGCGCACATACCATACCGTAGCTAGCTAGCAACTTATTATGTAACTAACTAACCTAGTACGATGCAAAGCAAAACATACATTCAAAAGCTAGGAATAGGACATACCTGATCAAGCTTATTACTTTTCATTCAACTGGCAGAAACTAAACAAAACAACACGACTCTCGAAGTCTTCTAGCAGGAGCAAGAGCAATACAAATTACAACAACAGAATTTGTGTGACACCAACACATGTCATCAGAACAACAAAAACAATAAGCATGCAATGTCCCAAAAAAGTCTAAATCTAGGCAAATGATGCTGAGACACCACGAAATTGGCCAAACGACAACAAAGTAGAAAATTGCAGCACTAACCACGTATAGAGGGGTGTCAAATTCGTTTCAAGTGACAATAAAGGTTCACACTGCTCACCGAACTAAAACCGCGTATTCCCGTCCTAGAATAAGCCAACAATAGTCACCAAAAGAGAAACATACGCTTACGGTGTACTGACAGTTAGTGGTAGTAGTTCTGGCTGGGGGTAATTTGGGCCACCTCAAGTCAATCTCTATACTTCCAACCAGACATAGGCGGACATACACTCGACAGTTTGCCCGTTTTTTTCTTCCCACGATCTTCTGATTGCTCCTTCGTAAGATGGACAGGTGGGAATGAGCCCGAATTACCCCGGCCCAAATTACAAGTACACCACGACCACGCTACGCTCACCAAACTTGTACAGTACAATAAAGCAAGCTCAAGCACAATTGGAATCAAAGAAAGGACCTGCAATTTGTAAAAGACGCGCTGACAAAAGCCAACGAGAAAGGACAAAGATTTCATAAGTACTAATTTGTCCACTGCTTGATTCCGTCGTGGGATTATGATGCATAATCTTTTGCGACAATACGAGTGACAATTGCATCCAAAATTGTGCTCTTGTTCAGTTCCGGTTCTTTCACATGGTATACCTGCAGTGCACAAGCACAAACAAACGACTCCAACCCATATTCTTATACTACACAGGATAGGATTGGAGAAAAGAAAGGAAGTTATGGCGAATATGTAATGCGTCGTTATTTGAGAATCTTGAAGCACACAGAGTCACACATATTCGCCAGCCTGTGTCTATTTCTCCTTCCATGCAGCTCTCCAATAGTACCTACCAAGAATACATACAAGAAACATATTGACGCCATGCCTACTTATGAATTCTTGAAACAACATGCCCCACTGCCCACGTTAGTAGTTATACCTGACAAATGAGGTTGTAGTCGGCGATGTTTTTGAGTTGCGCCAGCTGCGTGGGTCGACCTTTGATCTTTCTTGCGATCTTGGTGAGTTTGTCTCCCTTTTCGTCGTGAGCTACAGCTACCAGCACATCCCTACTCTCCTCATGAATGCCGAAAGTTAGTAGAGATTCGGAAATCTAAATGAAACAATGGAAATGAAATAGCGGGGCAAAACCGTCCCACGCAATGGCGATTGGCGATTAAAAATGGCTCTGCGGTTTAGCCCCACGTTACCCTTTGCAGGTATGATCAATTTTTACGCGGCATGCTCAATTTCTCTTACATTTCTTGTTGGCGAAAGCGCGTAGACGATTTCCGTGTGGAGATTCTTGGTGGACAATTTCCCGTGTTCCGCGCAATGCACTGCGCGACTTGCAGCTGCCAACACTTGGAAGACTTCCAAAATCTACACCAAATTTGCACGCATCAAGGCTAATTCACAAAGGAGGGAAATGCGCCAGCTACGTCGTGCGTGACCACGACTGCACATATACAAAAACCATGGACAACTAAGCGTACGTTTGACGTATGTGTTTTGTCTCTGACTCTGATATGATGTGAATGAGCCTTCACACTCTACAGTACATGTACTCGTATGAACAACAACACACAACCTCACACATACTGTACATAGCCTATTCACAGTACTTCTGAGTTTGTGTTTTGTACATAGCCCAAAGGGTACTGTGGGGCAAACTCGACCGTTTTTGGGGGGAGGGGTAAACCAGGCCATCAATGTGGAAAAAACGACTTTCAGTGCTGGGTGGCCGCCGGGTTCACCCCACAGTACCCTATGCTAGATCTAGGTAGGTCATTTAGAACCAAAAAAGGTAAAAAAATTAGAAAAGCAACACTTCTCACAAGTTCCGGCCGTATGAGCGCACACTCGATCTTTCCTTCTTTCAGCATTTCCCGTAATTCCTGAGCATTCTTCACGTCACGAAAGAGACAAAGACGCAGACTGAGGCCGGCTTGATCCTGCGACCCCTTGTGTTTGCCGTTTTTCCCACTTTCCGCAAAGGGATCCGGCTTCAAATGAAACAGCTCACTCCAGCGACCCATAATAAAGGTGGAAGAACGTGAAAATTTGATCAAAACTCGTCTTGACCTTCCAATTCAAACGGTCAAACCTCAAGCGGTTGATTTGATCGATTCAAGGTTGCCAGGTCCCAAAATGCCTCATTACTGTGGCACTCACGGTTCATTACTACGCAAAGCCCATGTTGAAATTTTGACACTGCAAAAGCTCCAATTGGAGCCAAAACCCAGCTAAAAGCATGCAGAAGATGTAATGAATCCTGAAAAAACTGATTCAGAGTGAAAAATGGCAAAAATATGGCCGATTTTCTTCAGAAAATAGTGTTTGTGGAAGGGAAATTTGAGAAAATTTTTGAAATTTGGACCTCAAAATAGCCTAAAAACACACTTCTGAAAGTTTTTCCCATACAAACAGGTCGACACCAAATATTACTACATTATTACTACGATTACTACGCCACTCAGGTAGGTACCTACAGAAAGTCAAAAATTACTACTTGTAGTAATATATTACTACACCTGGCAACCTTGGATCGATTGATTGATTTTGTTCAATTTCGATTTCATGAAATATCGGGCGTAAAATTGACCGTTGTGTTCGCGAAATTTTGATTTATTTACTGCTCCATGGTTTTTCATGGACTTACGCAAATACGACGGCATGAAAGTCTAACTACGCCCAATTCCGCATCAAAAGAAAAGAAAGAAACCGAAAAGATAAAAAGAAAGAAAAATGATTACAACAAGATCAGATCGATCATCTTTTGATCAATTCCTACCCTATTCTTGTCATTTCAAGACTGCTTTCTCGTAAGTTTAGTTCTATTATATATTTTATTTCATTTTTCCAGAGCGAACGGTAGAAAATCCAAGACGAGAAAAAGCAAGATTCCGCCATCATGGGCGCGTACAAGTACATGCAGGAGGTGTGGAGAAAGAAGCAGTCGGACGTGATGCGTTTCCTGTTGCGCGTGCGCACTTGGCAATATCGACAGCTGAACGCCGTACATCGCGCTCCCAGGCCTACCAGACCGGAGAAAGCTAGGAGGCTGGGATACAAGGCCAAACAAGGTATAGTATACGTACTGTATGACTAACTATGCATATTGAACGTACACGCGACATGTAGGATACTGTGGGGTAAACCCGGCCACCTACGCTCCCTTGGACTTGCTGTTTCAGCAAAATGATGAACCAAATAGCTCATTTTACACAGCAGAGTTCAAGGAATCGATTGATATAATGTTTGTCTCAATTGGTCCATTGGTTGCTGAGATGTCCAGCCCTGAAACTTAGGTGGCCAAATTTTCCCATGGCCGGGTTTACCCCCTGGTACCCTACCAGGTAGCATCGGGGTAAAGCTGGAAACCTTAGCTGCAGCCAAATATTGAAGATGATCTCGTGGGTTTTTTGATGGTTCGGCTGACTATTCGCTACATGCGTTATGATTGCTGAGTGGTCGCGTGGTAACCCCAAGTCATGTCATGACCAGTCGATACATCAAAATCAAAGACGGGCGAGTCCACCTGAAACCTACAATTTTTTTTGGCAAATTGTCCATGACCGTCTCCGATTTTTTTCAAATTTTGCACAGTTGTAGTACCCATTGGGACTAGCATACCTGCCAAATCTCAGCGCCCAGCTCCTCGTGGTTCCAGAGATATGACCCTCCAAAGTTGGGCTTTGGAGCCACTTCGAGCGTAAACCGGCAATGTTCAAACTTAGATATCTCACCAACCAGTCAGAGGAATGGTGGCTTATGGGATATCATTTGAAAGCTCTTGATGAGATCTTTCAGATGGGCTAACAAAAATTTCCACTAACTATAACCCTTCAGGAGCTACAAGTGTTTTAAACTTAATTGTTGATTTTCTCAAAATATATCATCTCCGATTTTTATTTTGAGGTGATTTTTGGAAAGAACGCACCTGATTTACCCTATATGCAAGTTTTTGGCCTGTATATTGGCCTATTAGCCTGAAAATTAGCAAAAATGTGAAATTTTCTAGCTCGCAGCGAACCATAGAAATCTGCCAATGTTGATAAAACTGGCTGTTTATGCAGTCATAAAGCTTTCAGGTGACTTTTTGATGGAAGACCATTTTTATGCTATGTCTGTCCATTGTTGAGTCATGCATTTCCCAGATAAGTTGAAAAAAGTGAGAAAACTGTGATATATACCTGTTGCAATATTCAATATTGGTGCTCAGTTAAGGGTTATGGTGACGTTTTCATGTTTTCTTGAGGGTATTTGTGAAATTATCAGCCCAAAAATACGTGAACAGTGCTAATAAGTTGTTCCCCATTAGAAAGACACCTGAGAGCTGAATTATGACTGCACAAAGAGCCAGTTTCATCAAATTGGCAGCTTTCTATGGCTCGCGGCGAGGTAGGAAATTTCGCATTTTTGCTAATTCTCAGGCTAATAGGCCAATATACAGGCCAAAAACTTGCATATAGGGTAAATCAGGTGCGTTCTTTCCAAAAATCACCGCAAAATAAAAATCGGAGATGATATATTTTGAGAAAATCAACAATTAAGTTTAAAACACTTGTAGCTCCTAAAGGGTTATAGTTAGTGGAAATTTTTGTTAGCCCATCTGAAAGATCTCATCAGGAGCTTTCAAATGATATCCCATAAGCCACCATTCCTCTGGCTGGTTGGTGAGATATCTAAGTTTGAACATTGCCGGTTTACGCTCGAAGTGGCTCCATTGCCCAACTTTGGAGGGTCATATCTCTGGAACCACAAGGAGCTGGGCGCTGAAATTTGGCAGGTATGCTAGTCCCACTGGGTACTACTACTGTGCAAAATTTGAAAAAAATCGGAGATGGTCATGGACAACAGCCTTGTAGGTTTCAGGTGGACTGACCCAGACACGAGTTCACCCAGCTGCTCCCAAAACGCAGTTAGTTTCGAAATAATTCGTCAGTCTTTTGGTGAACTAGTAACTGACGTTTCCTAGTAATCAACGCAAGTAGCGAATAGTTCTGAAAAGGGTTGAGGTTCCGGGAACGTTGCCTGACAGCTCAATTCGTGGATATAAAAGTGAGTGTTGTGCCTCTAGCTGTCATGATCAAAAGGGGAAGTTGAGGTCATCCAGGTCTGTATAGTTCAGTGGTTAGGGCGCTCGCCTGGAACTCGAGAGGTCCAGGGTTCGATTCCCTGACACATCTGGCAAATTTCCCTTCTCTATTTTAGGCTATGTGATCTATCGTGTTCGTGTTCGTCGCGGTGGACGCAAGCGACCAGTGACCAAGGGTCAAACCTATGGAAAGCCCAAACATCACGGGGTCAACCAGCTGAAGTTCGAGCGAAATTTGCAATCCGTCGCTGAGGTACGTATGTACGCTCTAGGTTCCTCCATATTATTGTAATCTGGGGTAATTTGGGCCAGGGAGGAAGTCGGACCATCCCATATACTATATCTCTGCTAATTGAGAAAGCGCAAACTAGTGGAAGTGGAATAAAAATGATTCTTATTCATTCTTTTCTGTCCCAAACGAAGATAAAGCAGTTAGCAGGGATAGCTCGATTTATTTTCTGTATTTACACCCATGGGTAGTCCGCCTAATGGACCGACCACAGAGTAATGCCGCGTCCACAAGACGCCGGTACGTCCGATGCGCTACCATGGAGGCTGTACGGACCAACGGACGTCTTGTAAACGCAGCATAACGCCCTGTATTTGTATGTTGAACTGTCTTGATTGTAGGAGCGGGTGGGTCGTAAGTGCGGCTCGTTGCGCGTGCTGAACAGCTACTGGGTGGGGGAGGACTCTACGTACAAGTACTACGAGGTGATCCTGATCGATCCGTTCCACAAGGCCATCCGGCGCAACCCCGATACCCAGTGGATCACCAAGCCTGTGATGAAGCATCGCGAACTCAGAGGACTCACGTCCGCCGGAAGAAAGAGCAGAGGACTTGGAAAAGGTAGGCTAAATACGATAGTTCTATAGTTGTTTAGTTCGGTCGGTGAACTCCACCGGTTTTGTTGGCGGGGTAAATCCGGCCACCCACGTAGAAAGACCTTCCTTCAATACTGGGTGGCCGGATTTACCCCATGTCTGGGTTTAAAGTACGTCACGCAATATTCATCGGTCGCCACCTCTCCCTTTCCCCCTACGTCACGCTTTTTTGGCCATTGTCCCCTTACCCCATTACCCCCTTAGTATGCTTACGTACATCGTCACGCTAACGTCACATTCGCCCCAACCCCTCCCCTATTTTTGCGTGAGACGTATACTTTTGAAGAAGCTCCCTATTTGTACGTATACTGCACTGTATCTTTCTTTCAGGACATCGTTACGCTGCCACGACTGGCGGTTCGCGCAAGAAGAATTGGAAGCGCAGGAACACGCTCTCACTGCGACGCAAGCGATAGAAAGAGACAAGCGGAAGCGTGAGATACACGAAATGAAAGAGCTAAGACGAATAGTAGCCTACTGGATGCGTTTTGTTGTCTGGTTGAAACACCACGTGTTGGACCGAAGAAAACTGTTGATTCTTTATCTTATTGCTACAGTTTGGGCCACTATTCATTCGCTGTGGAACTCAAGGCGTTTTGCGTAAAGTAGAAAAACAACGAGTGCGGATTTTTGTCCGTGCTTTTTATACTACTATTCTCTAGGAGTACTTGCAAACTGACTTGAATTCCATGGCGAACTCCTGGTGGCCAGACTATAGACTCAAACACTTGGGCTTTTCACACAGACATTTAGTTTTTACAATCGAAATAGTTGGCTCAAGTTAGCCTCGGACGCCTATGTGAGTTGCCTAAGTGTCGGTTGAACGACACAACACAACATATGGTGGAGGGTAGATTAGATTTGAGCCACCATAGCTTTGATGCCTTCCAGTATCTCTTCTGCGTTTGGAAGGATTTGTGACGCGGGTAGCAGGTAGCCCGGTGCCCCCGAACCGCCGTTAGGCCTGCCTCGAATGGCGTAGGTGTAGTTCACACGCAGTTGGGCAGAAACCCAGTCCATTGGAAAGCCGGACATTGCTTCTGTAACAAGCAAGGAAAAGTCAAACCATCCATCGTGTTGGGAAGTGATGAAAGCTTGAAACATCAATGATACAGGTTGACAGTCTGATCTCACGAAAGGCGGCGTTGCCTCCAGTGACCAACCGATAGCCAGCTCCATGTACACTGTTCATGGCTCTTATTCCATTGGTTCCCACGTGAATCTATATAGGTAGAAGTTGTTGTGGGTGACCATCATGTTGACTGCAATATTGTCACTGAGTATGTACAATATGTACAGGGCTATAGATAGGTATGCGCAAGGGGCGCTTTTGCGCCCCAAGAATTTTTTTGCGCCCCAAATTTGGGCGGCTAGGGGCGCAAAATTTCCACCTGACTTTTTGCAACTGGTTGCATGGGCGCATGCAAGATGGGCTCAATTTCTGCCAGAACCGCCATAATCGGCCTTTCCAATGTCGTTCTGTGTCTACTACAGGGTCATGAAGGTTATGCATGCGTGGCATTGTGCATACATGTACATAATGTCGGGCTTCTTGCATACATACTAGTGTACGTAGTATGTACCTGCAATAAAAGCTGGATTTGAATAGTTTCTGATGCCTGGAAAATGAGCGATTCTACTCTTAAAATTGAAAAAAATTTCCCAGGGGGCGCTGCATGGGCGGCGGTTGGGGCTCCGCCCCAGACCCCGATGGCTCGCTACGCTCGCCAAAATTTTTGCGCCCCAGATTTTCATAGGCTATCTATAGCCCTGATGTATGCTATGTAGCATTGTTATGTACATACCAAGCTCTTCTTGTTGGGAGCTGGCGTATTTTTGTGATAGCTGAAGGGATAGAGCAGTTGCTGGCCATTGCCATCAAAGGTGAAATAGGCAGCAAGTCGGTTCTGCAATCTTTGCAATTGCTTAGACACTGCCAATGTCTCTGGTTCTGATAATGGTCCAGTTCCATAGAATATGGAACTGCATGGATTACTGGAGGCTCCAAATTGGTGCTTATCTATGGACAATAGAAAGCATCGTTTTCATAGGCTTATCTTCACAAAGTTTAGTGGAAGCATTGACTGGGTAGGATGTTCACTGGGTACATTCACTACTTTATAATAATTCATACCTCCCCACTTGTAGGGCCAATTCCTATTGAGATTTGTGCCATGGCAACATTTCCAGAAAGTACACTGGGTGATACTTCTGGACTTACGCCAACTTCTATCCTGGAATAGCCAACCAATCTTGTCGTTTTGCGCATACTACGCTTAGATATTTCATTTGGCTTACTGTGCTCCATGTGTACTGATAGCCATCAGGATTGACCACTGGCAAAATGTACACCACGAAATTGTTCATGACATTCTGAATGCTTGAGTCAGCAGCATATTTTTGCACCAGCTGCAAAAGGCGAACAGGGTGGAATTGGGTAAAGCTGTGAATATGACGTTGCAAATGGACTACTGAAACTGACCTGACTTGCGATGTACACAGATGCAGTCACACCTGCCCAGTTGTTTGCGTTGGCTCCAGCATCAATCCATATCACTCTTTTGCTTGCTGATATGGAACTACTGGACAATTTTATGGCTAGAAGTTGGTGGCCTTGACTGCTGTAACCAATGGTAATCAGCTGGGCCATGCTGGGATATTTGTAGGTCAGTGCTTTGAGAAATGAGTTGATCTAAAAAAGTACCTGTCCAGCATGGTGTCAATACACTTCGCATTTATATCCAATACTGTATAAACCTGCAAGTGAGTGTGAAACTGGTCCAGACGAAAGGAGTTAGGGTTGGTTGTGGATGAGAATTCAGATTTTGATGGGTTGCTCTCCTCATATTCGGTGAAAATTCTAAGCAACCAACACACGTTTTTGAGCATGTTCGATTCCAGCGTTGGGTTTAGTTGCTTTACGATTTCTCCAGTGATTTGGATGACAGCTCATGGTTTTCAATGTGCTTTCTGATGTCATCGAGCTGGTTATCTGGCCCGTTTGTGTTCACATCGATGTAATCTTCTTCGCTGTCATCCTGAAATACGGCAGATTGCCATCTTGTTTTTCAGTAGTTTTCCCTGCTTGTTGCTGTCATCGTTTGAGTTGGACGCTCACATATTCAAACGAGTGGCTTTCCAACAGATCTGTCAGAGATTGGCGATGTTCCTCAGTTGGAACAGCGATCCGGAGAATTTCCTCTGCTTCAGATTTGCTGAAAAAAATTCATCCATCTCCAACCTTTTCCTTACCTTATCGTTGTATTGGGAGGCAATAATTCCTTGGATTACTGTAAAATCAGAGTGATAATTAGCACCAATTTGACCCATGAAATAGCTGCGATGCCATCTTGGGGGTTGCAAGAAGCCATTTGGTCTTGCACTTTACAGTGACACAAGCCCAGAGAGAAATAATCACTGCCCTGTAAATGCGCGACGCAAAGCTACGTACAGTTTGCCTTTATGGAACGTGTGTACACATGTACACATTACCTACATACGGTGCACAAAAGTCAAAAGCGGCTTTATCAGTAGCAATCTATGCTTACTCGCAATGCCAAGCATGCGCTGCGCCCTTGTTGTAAAGTGTCACCAAATTGTCACCTATCATCTAACGAACAGCCATCGGCGCTTTAGTTGCCACAGATCAGCAATATTTCAGCTGAACTGGTTTTAGCGCGCCTTTAAATTCCGTCCCTATCCAATAGCGCAGCCTACTCCTTTAACGTGCGTAGTCTGACTGGCTGGCTGCGCCATTGTGGATTGATTATTGCGGCGCAGACACGGAGAATAGTAGGGAGAGGCGAGATTAGTGTGCATTCTAGTAGAAGCAGTAGTTTTAAGAGTAGAAGCTGTGCGCGGCAGTCGGTCGGATTCCATTTTTCCTCTGCCGTCTCCTATTTTATCATGTTCTAGTCTATTTTGTCGCCTCCGCCATTGTGTATGTAATGTACTATTGTGTCACATTTTCCCATTGAAAGTTTGCCGTACGTAATGCGACGAAAGAAAGAACAACTTCTCCGATGTAAAGCAACGGAAATGTTCTTTTAGTTGTTTCAGCTAAATGTTCCCAGGCCAGACCGGTTGACTGACACCACGCGACTTGCTGGCTGGTTGTGGTTGGTAATAGGTGACACACTGCCAGGAATATTACTATTCGTTAAAACAAACTCAACCCGTTGTGAGAAAGGTGGAGTGGCTTCATTTATTAGCTACCTACCTACCTACCTAACAATGCCTCCACGATTATTACTAGCCGTCAAGCTACTGTATTCTCAAGCGTTGGTGCCAGGTAAGGCCAACCCGGAAGTTTCAAAAAATGTTATGATAAGGCAAATAAAATAATGCATGCTTCACTAACTTAAAAATGCCACACTGCTGGGTGGGAGACGAACCCCTGGCCCCTCGCTTTTTCCTTGCGAGTACTCATCCAATTGAGCCATACAGTACATGCAGTACATGGGCACGACCAAAATCGTTCCGCCGCACCGTTCTGACGATTACCATCGTGACAATTACCGTATTTACCGGTGCATAGCCCCATGGGGGTATGCAAAAATTGAGAGGTCCCATATGGGGGTATGCATAGGGGGGGGGGGGGGGTTATGCATTGGGGGGGGGGGGGGGTTATGCATGGGGCATTTTTTATGTTTTTGAGAGGTGCGCAGAGGCATATTTTTTAGGTCAAAAGCACGTGTTTTAGGGCATAATTGAGGTCAAAACACGGTTATTCTAGTACAATACACCCCCAAGCAGGCTTATAGGCATCTTAGCTTGGTGTGGGAGTGGCTATGGGTACTATATGACCAGCTTACATAGGTAGGTTCAGGTACTGTACAGTACATATGGGGGTATGCATAGGGGGGGGGGGTTATGCATTGGGCATTTTTTATGTTTTGCCAATATGGGGGTATGCATTGGGGAGGGGGGTTATGCATTGGGGGGGTTATCTACCGGTAAATACGGTATTACTACACACCTGCTTCTCAATGTAACCTACTAGTAATTGTTCTTTTTTTCAGTTATTCTGCTCCTGCTAGACTCCCTTTCCTCAGGCGAGACCGCGAAAACTGAGCGTGACGCGGTCCGGTGCTTATCGTCGCTGTACGCGTCCAGTGGTCAGTCCTCTGCTTCCTCCTCTTCCTCCTCCGCCTCCTCTGCTCAGGCTGGGGCGCAGAAGACGTGTCCCAACTTCGGGGACGCGGAGGACGACGTCTACTGCTGCGTGTCGGAAGTACGACCCGGCGACTTCTACTGCTGCAACGAGAAACAGAAGCTGGCCCAGCAGAAGCTGCTCTACGGCGATAGGGACAGGTACGGGTGTACGTACGTACAGTACAGTACCTGTTGTATGCACATATGTACAGTACGTGGTTATAAAGCGAGAAAGTACATAGGTAGAAAGAAACGAGAAGAATGGCTTACGCGTTCAATGTTACATATTGTAGGTGGGTCTGCTTGCTTGTTACTCTGTAGTATTGCTTGCTACGTACTGTACGTACACGTGTACGTATTTTTCATAGTAGGTATCTTATTGATGTACAGTAATGTGAAAATGTACCAAAGATCATACGTACAGTACCACTATACTTTCTCTTGTGCCAACAGGGAGAAGGTGGCGATAGATCATGTAAAAGTGGATGTAATGTGCAAGTTGAATTAGCCAATATCCTGTGTTTTGTGCCTTTGTTTGCAGATTGCTTCCATTTGTCCTTGGGGCGGTGGTGGCGTTGGTTTTGTTGACAGTGGTTGTGACGGGAATCTCGTGCTACTTCTTACCCAAATGTCCTTTCTACAAGTGGAGGAAAGGAAGGAGGGAAGACGAAGGTAAGTCTCAGTCACGTTGGAGTGAAATTTGCTCGTTGTACGCTTAGCGTATCCATGGCTGTCCATGTCTTTGCACACGCCGACCCATATGGACAGGTCGAGCGTACGCCCAGGCATAGCCCGTGGTGTCATTTTGTGTGCATGTGCTTGTAATGTTGCAGGGTGCTGTGACACAGAATATATTTCTAATCAGTACGGTCCAAGGCGGCAACCCTACTTGCCCGTTCACACCTCGGAGCCAAAACCCTCTCCATATGAAGGTATGCACGTAGCACGTACCTACAGTACATCCTTGAGTAATGATTTGTCTACGTACGTTATACGTACCGTACCTATGTACTGTACTGACTGGTTCTACGAAATTCCGCTCCTTTTGTCCTATGCCTTTGTGTACTTCGAATTCCCATAGCTGTTCGAGGCCCGTAGTTGTACTTTAGGATGGGAGTACGTACGCTACACTGTCGCGTGAGCATAATAATGTACTACTGTTCGTACTAGTCTGTTTTGCTCGAGATGCGAAGTCGAAATATGGACTTAGCCGCTGCGGCTCAGGCTGAGAGTTAGGCACGGGATGAGAAGTCTCGAGGGGTTATCAGTGATTTTCTTGTTTCTCAACTGATATCTAATGCTACAGAGTGTAGGAAGTGGGTGGTCCACAATCTCACGTCACCGCCATTATCCCACATTGCTCGAAGTGCCTCTCCTCTCTATTCATACATAGCATGCTCGTCGTCAATATGTGTGGCGCTTCAATGCGCGTGGCTAGTATTAGCTAAGATTTTGCCTGTTAGGTCCGCGGGGAATTATGCAACTGAAGCTTTGAGCTGCTGCTTCGAGTGAGCTTCTTTTTGGGGGAGGAGAGGATTAATTGTGTCCGTCGTTGTCTCTTGTCTTTTTCCTTTTTCCCATGCTTTGTATATCGAAAAGCCTATGCACATCACTCGAAGGGAAGGGATTACTCTACTCCTTGGATGCGATGTGCGTTGCTTGAGCTATGGCTGCAGTACGTACGTACGAAATAGTGCTGCGTACTATGCGCATTGTCAGAGTAATGGACGAGTGCATTCAGTACGTACTCATACGAGTACATATACATGTACTTTATGTGTACCCACTTTCCATTGATGTCCAAGAAACTTATGCGTGGAGCTGAGCTAATGCATCAAGCATGGTATAGAGTTGTGGATCAGCTCAAGCAAAGCAGAAAAGCAAATAAGAAGCAAGAAGAAAAGACAACTTATTATGCTATGTACATGCGGTTTCTGACGCGTGTGTTTCGTCTTTGTTTCTGGGTTTGAAGCTGGAATAAATTCGACAAGCACTCGCACCACCAATTTTCTTATCTGCCAAACCCGGAGGGGGCCATAGATAGACACAACTTGCCTCAAATCTCTCTGAAAACATGCGCACAATTTCTCCATCAAAAAGCTGCCTCGCTACTCTACTGGGTGGAGGAGTACTGTAGGAAGAATAGCGATGTGCCAGTCAAGTGAAGCTGGTCTCAAAAGAAAAGGCAACTTTTGGGCATACTAGAAAGGCAAGGCAAAATCAAAGGCTGGACGGGCTGCTAATCAGACGAACACCCTGCCATACCTAACAGGATTTAGCTGTCCAATAATGCGATCATTAGCGTATCCTTCGGTCTATGCGATGTTACATATGTACGTACAGTTACGTATCAATCGATCAGTGCCTGAGCTGCCTGGCAGAGCTAATCGCAGTGCCAGCGCCAGATTGCGTTGTTGTGGGTGCGCCTCCAACTTTTTGCCATCATCGTCATCAAACGGCGTTTCACTCAAACTGTGGACAACTTGTCAGTTTTTGCTTGCAGCTGAAAGCTTTGGCGAAACTAAAGAAAGGGGGGACCGCGCGCGCACACATTTGCGATCACTCATTAGCTCATTTTCTTCTAACTCAAAGTCGCTCCTACAAGCTAATTGCACCTCTCACCGCATTACTGCACTACTCAATGCAATGCTGTTGTTCCAGCTAGCACAAGGGGGAAAAGTAGGAAAATTTGCTGATTGTTGGTACTTACGTATGCACCGGTATGTATTACGTACGTTATCATCAATGCGGTTATACTAGCTTGTAACTCTAGAAACGAAACAAACACGAAGCCACTCTAGCAGAAGGTAAACAGACAGGGAAAGCAGGTCCGCTCGCCTGTAATCCTAGCTAATCATTGATTTGTGCCACAAATTAGCCTCTGCTTTTTGCTTCACCTTTCTTTCACCCACAGCTTTGCGCTTCAAATTTGCGAAGCTCAATACGCAGGCAAAGTCATTCGATACGTACAGTAGGAGGGAAGGTCTGCATTTTATGGGTGTTTGTTTGGCACAATTTTCTCGCACTTGACAGAGTGTAAGCTGCTGCTGGAAAGTACGGTAGTTTTTTGTCAAATCTTTTTTGCAGCCTTTCTTGATGCAGAGAGACCAAGTGAGCAGCCCTACGCAGTTGGGCTGCTGCATTGTTGTGACAGGGGCTGTCAGCAAATGCGGTGCATTTTTCAGTGCATAGTTAGCTTCATAAGCAGCGATGCTCTCTTTAGCTCGATGTATTTTTCTTTGTCTCTTCTGCCAGAGGAGAGGCCGTTATGTTTCTGAGGCCGCGTTTGGCATGGCTAGTGCTCCCCAATTGCCCCGAGCCTTCCAACTCACCAGTGAGGCGCTAGGAAGATGAAGTAGGCAGAGGAGGAAGTTTGAGTACCGCCACGCGCTCAATGCATTATGTACTCCAAGCACCTTACGCAAAAGTATGGAAAGAAAGCAGAACCGAATTTTAAGAGAAGGTCCACGAAAGAGCGGGGCAAAGGCTGAAACCGGCTGATCTCCGATTTCGACGAAACCTAGCTCATTCGAAAGCGCTTCAAAAGTTATGTAAAACGCGAGAATTCCGACACTTCTACGATCAACCGTTAGCGAGATATGGCCGCTCAAAGATTCGCCAACTTGAGTGACACTCTGGTCCAACTTAATTTTGGACCTTTCGCGCATAAATGGCCATATCTCGGCAACCAATAGGGGTATTCACATGCGCTTTTTTTTGTTCAACTCCCCATTCATCGCAGAATTATATACTTTTCGAACGAAATGTTTAACCCCTACCGTAATCGAGATATTAAGACAAACGTGGTGGCGATTTTTTGAAAATTGGCAACTTTAGGGCCTAACTTTGAGCAAACATTGCCAAGCTCGGCAACGGTGTACAGAGACGGTACCTAGCTCATTAAATAGCTCAACTCTTGCTCTTTCGAATGGTATATGCCTCGACCATTCCGGTGAAGAAAAATTTTGAAATACAGGCTGTTCTTTGCGAGCGTGCGATTAGATGGTCAAATACTGCGGATTTCCATATTACCTTCAAGTTCTGCTGGGGACAGGGATACCAAATGATCGAATTCGCGTTGTTATTTTGTTTATTTTGTTCAGCCATACATACCTGCTTGCCTGTACGTATGTGGTGTGGTGCATAAGTAGGTAGGTAGTACATACGGCAGTTGTTGGTGGTGCTAGGTACTTTGTTTCACAGCATGCACTGCGCCATACGTACTGTACGTACTTTTTGTACAGTTCGGTTCTAAGTTGCTTGTGGTGGTTGGTTTTCAGTGCATTGATCGAATACCGTATTTACCCATACATAGCCCCCCCATGCATAGCCCCATATTGGCAAAACATAAAAAATGCCCTATGCATAGCCCCCCCCCCCCCCCCTATGCATAGCCCCATATGTACTGTACAGTACCTTGAACCTACCTACATAAGCTGGTCATAAGCTACCCATGGCCACTCCCACACCAAGCTAAGATGCCTATAAGCCTGCTTGGGGGTGTATTGTACTAGAATAACCCTGTTTTGACCTGAATTATGCCCTAAAACATGTGCTTTTGAGGTATGGGTAAATACGGTACGTAACATATCTGCTTGCCTGTACCTTTGTATGTGGTGTGGTGCATAAGTACAGTATGTACGTATGTAGTACTGTACATACTGTATGTAGTACACATATGGCAGGTAGGTGCTGCTAAAGCTAGGTACTTTGGTCTACCGTTTCCCAGCTTTGTTTGCTTGCTTGTGGTGGTTGGTTTTCATTCCATTCTTATCTTTTGCTGTAGTATTGACCAGTTGCGCTCAAAATTTCTGGATAGTTGCCAGCTGACTTTATTGGATTTACACAAGGAGCTATAAGTAGAGGAGACGTCACTCCCCCAAATATCGGGCGGAGGCAGTGTCCGGGTGTACGCATGATTTAGCTTCCGGTTTTCTAAGGTCCATGGCATGCCATAGAGGCTAAATCAAGTCAAACTCTAATCATACTTTCTTTGATCCCAACTTTCTTCGATCCCAACCTTTCTAACCCCAACTTTCTTCGATCTTTTCAATGGTGGGGTCGGCGTTAACCCATCCCCAACTGGTATGGCCAAAAATGGCCATTTTTCAGCGTTTTGGCAAAAGTGGGGTATTTTGCAGGCCTCGGTGCAACACGCACAGAGCCAGCCAAATGCTGTCCTTCTCAAATTCCACCACCAAGGGTCCAAGCTTCGCACTGGTGGTGTTAACTCCTTCCCCACCTATCTGGCAACCTGAGAAATTGATGAAAAACTGCCTTTTTAGATGCATTTCTACCCAAATATGCTACTCTAGTAAAGTCAAGCAGAAAAAATTAAAGTACACTACCATAGTTTTATGCCTAGATTTCAAAAATGAAAGTGGTTTTTCCATTCTCCCACGTTTAAGGCCTGATAAACCCGATTTTTCATGTGTTTCGGAATGGAAAAGTGCACTAAAAGCAATTTTTTGAAAATCAGGTATCCTGACCTAATTTTATGCGTAGATTTCAAAAATGACCTAAATTCTTCCACTTTTAAGGCCTAATATACCCGATTTTTTACTTGACCGATCATAAAATTGGCCTAAAATCGGGCGTATTAGGCCTTAAAAGTGGAAGAATTTAAAAATTAAGGTCATTTTTGAAATCTACGCATAAAATTAGGCCAGGACACCTGATTTTTAAAAAGCATGAACAAAAAACTGTACAAAAAGTACGTACAGTACGTATGGCGCAGTGCATGCTGTGAAACAAAGTACCTAGCACCACCAACAACTGCCATATGTACTACCTACGTACTTATGCACCACACCACATACGTACAGGCAAGCAGGTATGTATGGCTAAACAAAATAAACAAAATAACAACGCGAATTCGATCATTTGGTATCCTCCCCAGCAGAACTTGAAGGTAATACGGAAATCCGCAGTATTTGACCATCTAATCGCACGCTCGCAAAGAACAGCCTGTATTTCAAAATTTTTCTTCACCGGAATGGTCGAGGCATATACCATTCGAAAGAGCAAGAGTTGAGCTATTTAATGAGCTAGGTACCGTCTCTGTACACCGTTGCCGAGCTTGGCAATGTTTGCTCAAAGTTAGGCCCTAAAGTTGCCAATTTTCAAAAAATCGCCACCACGTTTGTCTTAATATCTCGATTACGGTAGGGGTTAAACATTTCGTTCGAAAAGTATATAATTCTGCGATAAATGGGGAGTTGAACAAAAAAAAGCGCATGCGAATACCCCTATTGGTTGCCGAGATATGGCCATTTATGCGCGAAAGGTCCAAAATTAAGTTGGACCAGAGTGTCACTCAAGTTGGTGAATCTTTGAGCGGCCATATCTCGCTAACGGTTGAGCGTAGAAGTGTCGGAATTCTCGCGTTTTACATAACTTTTGACGCGCTGTCGAATGAGCTAGGTTTCGTCGAAATCGGAGATCAGCCGGTTTCAGGCCCCCATACTGGGCTGCCCCGCTCTTTCGTGGACCTTTTCTTAAAACCGAGGGCATTAAAAGAGAGACCTGCTTGCTGCAACTCCTAAGTCGGCCACAGCTGAGCCCTCTTGGTGTTTTTGTGCAAAATCCGTAAAAAGCAGAGGCGGGGGCCTTGATGAATGAATCTTGCAATTGGGGCCGTGCCATCGGGTATACGGATTGCGGCTCCCCCTATAAGCTGCCACAGTTGATAATCACTAGGGAAAAGTCTAGTGATAACTTTTTCAGCTAATTATGAAGACGCTCAGGCCCTCTTTCTCTCTCTCGTAATCCTACAGCTGAATCGTAAAGCGTGTGCAACCCACCCACGTAAAAACTTCGTATATTTGTCGGGGAAAGTGTTGGAAATGTGTGAGGGACCATATTTTCTTTCAATCCGGATTTTCAAGTGGGGGAAAAATGCGCTGGTGCTTTTCAGGTTTTGAGTTTCAGTGCTACCGCTCATGATGCATATCGTTTACGTATGTACGTACGTACTACACCGAACGTGATCAGGCCTTGTTTATGTCATAAATAGTCATGTGCATAGTGCACCTTGTCAATTTTATCGTTGGCAGAAATTTGATGCGCGTCCTGTGCGTGGCAGTATACTAGTATGTTGAAAGCCTGCAGTTTTTATTTATGCGCATTATTATTATGTATTGTTATTGCAAACCAGGGCACCCTGGGTACGATTTGCACACGTGTAGTATAGGAAGCTAAGGAAAAAGCACCGCAATAATTCTGAACAGGCTCCTTTCCGTGTATCTTAACAAGCTTCCATATCGTGTTGCGCGAGAATAAGCTCATTATTAGCTGGGGCGCCCTTGAAACAAGCCATAGTTTTGATCCCTGGCTGTTGAGCTGAGGGCTTTCGGAATATTTATTTCCCCGATTCGTCTGAAAACAGGGCAAAAAACAGATAATAAAGTGGGGTTCCTCTTGAAGCCTGCGAAAAAAGCCGAAAAACACCAGAAGCAGTCTCATCAGTAGCTTGTCATGCAAAGCTGCCGCGGTACGTACGTACTGTACATATCTTACGCATCTGACTGAATAAAACGCTGTTCCCAAACACCTACGGTACGTAACGTACATACAGTATGTACTACACTGAAAGAAAGGCATTTTTCTCGGAGAGGGACAATGATTGAGCTAATTTCCGCTTGAAGCAACAGGCAAAAAACAGAGAGAGGCGCTAGCAGGGATTCTGATGCGCATAAAATATAGATCTGGGTTTTGAGAAAAGAAAGTTGAGGGATTACGTCCAATCTTCTTACACGTACGTAGATACATACATACAGTACCTTGCATTGTCCATATCGTATCTAACGCACACGCGTACTGTACATGGGAGCCTTCCGCCAGTGATGAATCGCCTTTCTGCGCGCATTTGCCATACCTTGTGACTGATGAAGTTATGTGCAGCATTTCCCTCTTTCCCTGGTTGAGCAATGACATTTCCTCTTGGCAGCGACAGTTGTCGTCAGTTCTCATTAGTTTCTTGAAGTTTCTTCTTTTAGCTCCACCGCCTTATCACTTCGCCGCTGCTCAAGCCACGCACACGCACACTCATCATCGCACCTGGGACAATTACCATCTGGAGAATCAGATGAACTCTATTGAGGAACTCATAGGCGGCAGAAGAGAAACGCCGCCTTCCTCAAATAACCTGAGCACCAGCATGCCCAGGGTTGCGACTGTGAGGAGTTCGCCTCATCCACCTACTGCAACAACGACTGCAAGAAGTCGACAACGCTCAGAAAGTCCATCTTTGGATGCCTGATTTTGCGCAGTGGACTGCCAAATGTAGGTGTACTGTGTACGTAAAATATGTACGTACATCAGTAACGCATCAATGTATATTTGTACGTACTGTACGTACGCTTATGTGAGCCTCGCCAAGGAATCGACCCAAGTCGGTTGTCGGTAGCGCGCTTAACCCCCTTCGTAATCCCAGGCGTCCGCCTGTCCGTAGCCACCCAGGTTTGTTTTTCCACCCCGTCTACGGACGGGGTTTGCCGGGTGGCTACGGACAGGCGGACGCCTGGGATTACGAAGGGGGTTAACCGCTGAGCTATAGGCTCGCAGTGCTATAGTAGTACGCAACCCATTTTGTACCGTACCCCTTTGCCGGATGTTCGAAATCTATTACCGTAGTGCGTTTTTTGTGCTCTTCAGCCACGTCTTCAAATGCTCGATTGTTCGAAAGCGT
This sequence comes from Epsilonema sp. ZAB3_2, assembly GCA_030247985.1. NCBI lineage: Eukaryota > Metazoa > Nematoda > Chromadorea > Desmodorida > Epsilonematidae > Epsilonema > Epsilonema sp. ZAB3_2. Next base: position 34,826 of record JASAMW010007191.1, read on the forward strand.
GGAACGAGGTGTTGATTGAAGAGATTCGAAAGAAATTTGCAGGAAATATTGATGTGTCACATTTGTTTTCAAAGCTGTCACAGGGTGGGTCTTGACTTTGTGTTCCTGTTCTTGAACTGGTGACCAGTTGATGACGTAACATGCTGTACTGTTCTGGTACATTGTACCGCTTCCTTCGGACTTGCCGCCGCACTAGTACAGGGTGTTTACTCGAATATGTCACTTCAAAAGTGCTCATAACTTCTGTAGTAATGCACGGATTTCAACCAAAATTTTTTTATTAGAATCCTGAGAATTTAGGAAACAAGCATGCAAAATTTCAGTACTGTACATGCACTATTAACGAAATAACAAGCGACGCCTTTTCAGGTCCTATTTCTTCTCCGTTCTCCAGCGCTTGTGCAGCCGTCTCCAAAACTCTGGAGAAGACTCCTTTTCAAGCATGTTCAGACTCAGAGCGATGATGGCAATGCTCCCTTTATACGTATTTTGCCAGTGGAAGCTGCAGAAGATCCGAATGTATGCTTGAATTGAGCGGGACAGCACACCTCCTTCCATGTGGACTTCAAAAATCGAGCGCTTTTCACTCCACTGGCAATTTTGACCCCAAAGTTTGAGGCTTCGTAATTCCCTTCGTACTTTAGACACACTAATGAAATTTTGCATGCTTATTTTCTAAATTCTCAGGATTATAATACAAAAATTTTGGTTGAAATTCGTGCATTAATGCAGAAGTTATAAGCATTTTTCAGGTGACATATTCGAGTAAACACCCGGTACTTACTAACTTTCTACTATATTTTCTTTTCCGTACAAGTGTGCTGAACTATTATTGTGATTTGTGAGGAACTGTAGACTTCATGTACGTACATAGGCTAGTAGTATGCGATGCTGCGCTGGCTTTTTTGGCGTCTGAAAGTACGTTAGGGTAAGCATCATATTTTTCTCGTGTAAAGCTCTTTTCATTCCGGTGCAAAAATATTTGATCACCAAAAACACATCATTAGCAGTTGAAGCTCCTTGAGGGACGGTGGCTTCTTGAAATACGATGCACTTCTAACTGCGTGAATAAAGTGTGCATTGGCTCAAATTCTCTGTAATTATTCGTACATAACATGTATTGCGCTGTGTGTACAATAAGTGTACATACGTACATTACATACCCCCAACATAAGGGTATATGAACAGAAGTGTACCTAAGTAGGTACATTGCCTGTGGCTTCGTTTGTTCTCTAGACTTGTAAGATTAGCTTTCGCAGGAGAAATGCACGGAGGAGAAGGGAAGCAATAGGAAATTAGGAATCCTTTGCTTTTTCTCCGTTGAGTCGGTCATTGTTCGCGTACGTACAGGTGCCAGTCAGCGCCGAGATGTTTTTGGGAAATAATTAGGACATTTGGCTTGTCCAAAAGTGTTGCTTAAAAAGAATGGGACGCGGCAGGGTACAATGTATTTTTAGTGACTGTAAAAAGTAGGTTGTGGAATACCACTGTTAAAGGATGGGTCGATGGGATACGTATTTTAGGATAAAAGGGGATTGTTGGGACACAGCTAATCTTGGGACAACTGCAGCCGATAAAACAAAAACTCTACAAGTTTTTGCTCTACAAGTTACATACAAAAGGTTGGGAATTACAGCCTGCTAGTAAGTTAGGGAAATTGTCTCAAAATTAGTGTCGTCCCAATATTTCCCATCCTACAGTAATGTATGCCTGCGTCTCGCGCCTAAATGGAAGAAAGCTCCAAAAAGCAGTTTAATGATCCCATGGGCAACTTTCGCGATGGCTTCAAGGCTCATTCACATCTGAATAAGCGTACGCTTGGGCTTACGCTCGGTGTCCATATGGCTTTGCTTATGCAAGGGCATGGGCACGTCCGGCGCATTTCCTGCCAATGTGAGTGAACCTTCAAAGTGCAGAGATTTGAGATAGTACAGTACGTAGTTGCTGCCCGGAAGTCTGAAATGAGAAGCGCGACGCTTTTTAGCCTCTCAAAGGAGGACCAAAAACGACAAATTGATTGGTGTTGTAGCAAAGTCGAGACTCACTCGAGAGTAGGCATATACTACTGTAGAATAGGAATACCCATCTTTGAAAACAGAAGGCGAAAAAGGGAAAAGAGTGGATTGGATGGACCAAAAGTCTTTCAGATTGGAAGCAGGCATGCACTGCTAGCACACGATTGACGACTCTCTCGAGGCTTCCGCAGTTATTGACGAAGTTTTGACGACGCGCTGGACCAAGGGGATTTTGTGCCTTTCGCAATGAGATTTTTGTCCCAAAAGCCGGAGATGGGATACTGTACAATTGAAAGCAAGGGACGGACACGTAAAAATGCCAATGTGTATGCAATGCTTAGTCTATGTACCTACACTACACTACAGTATGTTATGTACGACATGAATGCTCGATCATTTAGCATTTAGCGCATACGCGTACCAGTGTCATTCTTCCTTTTTGTAGCCCATTCGTGCGGTGGGTTTTATTGCCGTTGTTTCCCTGTCCCCGTCTCTTTGCTTTCCCACCTGTTCTTGTCGGATTCGGATTCATCTTCATCTTCTGCATGTCTCTTCCCGAAAGCCAGCAGCCCTTTTCCCCCGGCCCACTGCCGACGCCTCCTTTGCTGCACCCACCCAACCTCACCGCCTCCGCCGTTTCGCCACAGGAAACGGCGACTACCGTTACTGTAAAGCCGGAAATTTTGGGGATAGGACAAAAATTCTTTTTTCTGTACGTAGTCTCACCTAAAATACGTTTTTCTCTACGTTTATCAAAATGTACATTGGGTCCAACCCCAAAACATCAGCTGAGGTCCTAAAACAAAAATGTCTCACCCAACAAGTCGGACGCGGACCCATCCTGTCCTAAAATTATTCTGCCCAAAAATTTCCGGTTTTACAGTATCAGTGTTCCACAGGAGCGAAGCATGTTGACGTCATCTTACGCAGATGTAGACAGTTTCCAGCCGCATACTTGGAACCCCATGGAGTTGGATGCTGCAGCTCCCCACCAGGCTCAAGATCTCTATTGCACCTGTTACGATGGTGCTCCTCTGCTTGCACCAGCAGATGAAGCAGCCAGTATCACAACGGCAACTACGCCAATATCTAGCACAACTACTACTACTACTACACCACCACATAACGTTGCAAATCATGGAGGACAGTTTTGCAGCGCCATTCCGTTTCTGCAGGATAGAATAGAAAAGGGCGAGGGATTCGGCAGTTTCAGCCCTCCGGAATTGGTTCACAAGGCGCATCCAGACTAAACATTTTGAGCTATAACTTTTTTACATCGCTTTTGCATTGTATGTATATTGGCTTGAGGAATTAGTACGTATTATGTCCAACATATACGTTCGACGTACAGGACAGTACAGTATATACTTGTAGTACGTATTGTACGTACGCGAAAAGCGATCAACTGACACTAGGTGTACTGACACCACAAAAAGCATGGACAACCATATTGTATGTAACAGGCGCAGCTCGGACGTACATACGTGTACCGACCGTGTATGTCTGAGTTACGTAGCCTACCTACATACTGTTGTAGGGTATGTATACGTACATACATACATACGTACGTCGAAAGAAAGTGCGTGTTGGACGTTGGGTCCACGTCGCCTATTTGAAATGCCGATTTCAATAAGCTCCAAGTTTGTTTCGTTTCGATGCGCCTCCTTTCACGCACTGTTTCCAGAGAAAGCTTCAACCTTGCAGCCGCTTCTACGCACCTTCTCCTGCACGCCAGAAGAACACAAAGAAGACAGCGGGGAAACCGGCAGCGTCTATCCGACCATTCCGCGGATCTGCGTCTCGGCGCAAGGCACTCTCATGATCATTCTCTCTCACGCAGTCCTCGTTGAAGTCACGCCGCGCAGCCGCAACATTCGCCTCTGCCAAATCGGCGGCCCCGCCGCAACTGCGAGTCGCGATGGCGGCTTGCTCGCCTTCCACCACCGACTGGGCCAGTTCGTAGCGGATGCGGCGTGTCTCTTCGGCGTCCTATCGAACGGTGCGCGGCTGCGCCTCAGCCCCGCAGCCATCGACCTGCTGCCGTGTGAACAATGTCGCGAAACCGACGTCGCCTTCTGGAGCTATCGAGACGAAGGACTTGTCTGGGAGAAGGCGACGGAAACGCCCGCATTCGGCGCTTTCGTCGATCCGAGTGCGGATCAAACTGTGCCCGCGTTTTTCGACGGAGAAATGTACTGTAATGTTTCGTGTATTGCCCCCAAAAAAAAAAGCCACAAAAAAACACCCCCCCCCCCCCACAACAAAAACGCAACACTCTACACAAAAAAAAAACAAAAAAAAAAAAAAAAAAAAAAATAAAAAAAAAAAAAAAAAAAAAAAAAAAAAAAATAAAAAAAAAAAATAGAGCAAAAAAAGAAAATGTGGAACATTCCCCCCACCCCCCCCAACACACAAACAAACACAAAAACAAAAAAAAAAAAAAAAAAAAAAAAATCACAACACAAAAAAAAAAAAACAAAAAAAAAAAACAAAAAAAACAACAAAAAAACAAAAACACCCACAAAACAAAAACACAAAACCCCATACACCCCCCCCCCCCAACCCCCCCCCCCCCCCACCCCCCCCCCCCCCACACCCCCCCCCCACCCCCACCCCCCGGGGCCCACCCCCACCGTATCATCCCAGCGACGCCTCCCTGGCGATGGCGCAATGCGACGCCGTCACGCGATTGGTGCAAAGTATCCGTGTGTTACCGACGCCAATGACGCCATCTGGCGGTGATTGCAGGAAACAGCATCAGCTGCAGCATCAATTGAACGTGTGGGTGGGGGAGCTGGACGATGTTTTCATTAGTCAAAGCACTGAGACGGGAAGGACGGAGGTGATTTGCGCGACGCCGGATGATCGACCGAGGCGCATGCTGTTGGATCCATCCACTGGGCAGTGTCTGATTGAATCTGCGCTCACAGGAGCATCGATCATGGTGGAGAATGGCCGATTGAGTATTCACCAGGAAGTGACGGGGAGGGGCAGCGCTGCTGGCAATGCGGTTCACGTTCTCACTCAGTTGCAGCAAATTCAGATGAGCAGAGAGAAAAGCATGCAGTCGCCTATACTCGCATGGGACGGATGTGGAATGCAGCTAATGGCAGTGAATTTTTAAGAAGGAACTGGTCTCGCTCTATCGTGTATAAGACACATACATACGTTAGACATGTACTAGATTGCTTTACATCATGTAGTTCACGGCCTGTATGACCAATGGTCTGCATAAACCAAAGCATGTTGGTAAGCTTCTACAGTATCATTGCGTAGTGTGCTATGCAGTTTCTCACTGCAAAGCGGTTCTAGATGCACTGGAACGGGGCGTTCCTGTGACAATTTTGATCCTGTATCCATGATGGCAACGTCTCCAGACGTCCAGAGTTGAACATATTGCTGTCGGTCTTTCCTGTACAAAGTCAACTGTGCTGGAAGAAGGCGTAAAAAGTCGAAAAGAAAAGTATGTGTGTTCCTTCTTGTGCGCGCTTTACCCCGGAACGTTCCCCTGGAATTTTGTAGCTTCTGGAGAGATGCCGACAAAGACTCTGCGATCTGAAGCAGTGCAGTGTAAACTGTTCGCATTGTGCACCGTGGGGCTAATATATAGTAGGTACATACCCTCTCGTGTTGTAACGTGATGCAAAATAGCATCAAAGGATTGTTTCAGCAGCTTCCCCCGGATTGTGCTGATTCCGCCTCGTGCGCCCTTTCAATCACTTTCCGCCTGCACTTTTCTGTGGGTAAAGAGCGTCAGCTAGCATATTCCACGAAAAGGCTGCATTGCTTGCTACCTACGTAGTGCTGCAAGTATTCTTGTTGTATTGTTTGTTCGTCGCTGTTAAACTTTCTGATTCACCTCTGTTGCTTCTCTTCATTAGCCTCTAAACTCGAAAATGGGGCCCCAGCCTAACACGAATCCAAGGCTCATGGATTTCGAGACGGATGTTGATCTAGCGACCAGATGGTGGGGCGATTATCCTCTCAAATCCTTCAGTCGCCTGGCCAGACCCAGCGAGGCGTTGACCGAATTCGTGGCGGAAGCTTATCGGCGTCCAAAAACGCTGGCCAGAAGCGCGTCCTCTACTAGCCTAACTTTCGTCCGGGACAGCGACCCCGGTAGCGGCGCCTACTCCAGCACGTTGAAGCGTTCTCCTAGCGTGAGCCAACTGGCGCCGTCGCACCAACTGCCCTACCGCGATCGAGTACCCGAACGCTACCTCGAATCGTCCCGCCTGGTCTACAAGCCACAGTTCGACTCCTGGTACAACAAAGCGTACACAGGCAGCCAGTTTCTGGCCACGCACCGCAGCATCAGCCAACCTCCGCCCAGTAGGGGGGAGTTTCATAAAATACGTCAAGCAAAAGTTCTCCGTGTCGGACCCCCTTCTCCCCAGTCACGCACGTCACGCTTTCGTCACGCTTTTTGGCCGTTACCCCCCTCCCTAGTACCTATGCTTATGTACATAGAGTGACACATTGTCACGCTAACGTCACTACATTCACCATAACCCACCTCCCCCTATTTTTGCGTGACGTACTTTATGAACCTCCCCTAGAAGCCACTTCGTCGGGGATCACCAGCATTTCTACTCGCGCACCGCCGCCAAACCGCGTTGGGTCACCCCGCCCACCATGCAGAGCAGTTTGGCCGGCTCTCTGCGGTATCAGCGAGATCACGTGGCGAATAGGGTTCGCGCCTGGAATACGGTGGGCCTGCCGCTGACCTACAACAGCTACGAACACAATCAGGCGAGTACGGATCGGTTCAATCGGCATCTGTTGCTGGGGTCCAAGGTTTTCGTAAGCGCGCCGGCGGGATTGCCGAGGCATTACGGACCAGCGCACGCCGCTTGGCACCCTTTTCGAATGTATAAGTGGTCCAAAAGGGTGCTAAATGTGTAGGACAAGGCTAAATGTTGCCTTGATGTTGGCCTTTTGATTTTGTATAAATGAGCCTGCTTCGATACGTATTTTTTATTTTTTAATAGTTTTAGACTATGATACCACGTACGTACTGTTGTATCAGCATAACATGGTACAGCAACCAGGCCGCAATCACAATTTGTTTGTAGTACCTACAAATTTTGCACTTCATCATGTACCTATGTACATGTTTACTTTGCACATACAGTACATCACTTCAGCACAGTTGTGCCGGAAAAAGCATAGGATATTTTGTTTCGTCCGCAAAAAAATGTATGTGTACATGTACAGACAAACGCAATACACACGTATATAAATAAATAACAGATAGCAGTCTTATTATTTCGCTCGAACGCCCAGTACATAACATAGGTACTAGAGTATGTAGATTAGTATACACAACGACATATACAGTACATAACTCTACCTCATTTACTGCTGAGGTTCTGCGCTCAAATGTTCGGCCACGCTTCGGCTCAGTTGCAGCCATTTTCGAGTGTGACCTGCATTCATCCGTTTCTGTCTAATAGTTACGTGATATCGTTGCAATCCGTCGTACACCAAGCGAACGATGAAATCTTCTCCAAAGTGCTGAAATTCTGCTCTCAGCAATCCGATTGAAAAACCGGCACTTGCCAACTGTTTTGCAGCCGTGTCCTCCATGGGCGGTCTGAAACTGTCCTTCCTTTCTTCTTTCAGGTTCCGTTGCGCCTGTAGCACTCGCCGATCACCAAATGAGTAAACGTCCAGCGCGTTCAGAGCTATTTCCATGCCGCTTCGATGCACTAAAGTCGCACAAGAAATTTCATGAACCAGTGTAATTTTTTCTCAGCCAATAAAAAACGTAGAGCACAGTGGTCAAACTTCTACGGCTAACTTTAGCTCGCCGTTCCAATAAAAAAAACCGTTTGTCTCCAGCGGCTCTCAGTGTCGAGATCTCGCCAAATTTCTTCAGTACTAAAATCGCCAAATCGGGCGTGGACCATTGGGCAATTCTAAACCTCGCAAACTCCCGAAAAATCAAAATGGCAGAAATAAGCATACGTGATGAAGACGATGAAAATGCGCATCGGGCGTACAGGGTCGTAGGGTGTCGTGGTTTGCGTGGTTTAGCGTCTGCCAAAAGGTGACACGATTTCAGTGCTGAAGGAATAGTGCCCTTTCAAAATTCTCGCTCCCTCCCTTCGCTCGGAAAATAGGGCACTGTTTGAGTGACCGCGTGACGTCACAAGGAGGGTAGAAAGAGAGGAGGAGGCTGCGTTCCCTCAGCTACTAAGGTCAGCCCGTATGTTTCGCTACTGCTTGCGCCTTACGTACGTACATAATACATACTTTTGTGTGTTGGCAATGAATGTATTTTTCGCTTTATTCCGTCGGTTTTTTATCACTTCTCACTAGCAAACTTTTATCAGCTTTTACTTATACCTTCTCTCATCCAAAAACAATGGCAGACCGTTCTTCACATTGTCGCTCGTGTACTCGCACACCAAATATCGCACATAGAAATCGCGCAGCACCGTCTTCGTTTTTTCCCAAGCGGATGGACAGAACGGTACAGTCAGTACTTTCAAATCACTCTTGTATTTCATGACAAAGTCGCAGTAGCTTACTCGAGCGCACGCCATTCCACCCTGAACCTGGTACCAATACTTGTCAGTCTCCTTGAGATGGAACTGATCCGTTTTCTCGTCGTACTTGCAGCAAAAGTTGCTTCCGCGCGCTTTCGCAATCTCTCGAGCGTTTCAAAGTCAGTCGGAAGCTTTGGGTGGTCGCTAAAGTTTTTGATTTCGATGATGCGGGTGGCTCTGCCATCCTGGAATGTTGCCACGCCATCCGGTGAGCACGCGATGAAACCAAAGTTCTCCTCCGGGCAGACAAAGATACCGCACTCTTCAACATGCGCGCCGGACATACTACAGTACTCCTGCCTTGTCGCTGCTTCATTTTCGATGCCGTGGCGGACTGCGTGCATGCAGGTGACTGATGTCCTTTTTGTAAAGCAGCCGCCTATCAGATTGTCGGGTTTCGTCCTATTTTGGCGCGAGCAGATTGGCCCAATCATAGTTCCGGTGACGCGCTGCTTTCGAATATGGTGCCAATGCTCCGTCTCCCGTTGCCCGCGTGACATTTCTTCCGCTTCCTTTCGTTGCTCTTCGGTCACAGTAATGTTCGCGGCTTTGTCCAACTCGTCGAAGTTCAGTTTGTGGCAGTGGGCAGCTTCTTCTCAGCAGCTTCTCGCAGCTTATCTGCATCTCCGCAGCTAGCGTTTAGAAGTGTGGACTGAAGGACGTGAAGCCACGCAGAGTCAGGCAGTTTCTTCTTCTTCAGTAGTTCCGTCGTTGCCGCCAGGTGTCCATCCTGAGTCAGTCGACCGTGCGAGAGCCGAGGGTCATAGGCAGTCATAGGCATAAGGCGTCTTTCCCCTTTCCGCGTTGAAGAATAGTACGTCTTCTGCCTGCATCAGCGGCAGCTTTGTACTCGTCCGATGTCTTGGGCTGGGACGAAAAAGTCCGGACCGGACGGCCTTTTTGACTCAACTAAAACGCACTAATCCTTCGGCCGGCCGGCGGGTCCGGCCAATTTTGCTCATCTAAAAAACCCTTTGTGGAGCAGAATATCCTTGTCACTCATATAGCCAGTGTAGATTTTGAAGACAAAGCAGACAGCGCCGGCAGGGGTTATCCCAATAAGGCCCTTAGCGCCGGCAGGGGTTATCCCAATAAGGCCCTTAAAACAGTGTCCGGCATAGTACTGACTGTACACATCTGTTGCTGCAAGTAAGGGTCGGACGGACGGTCAGTCATAATGCCAGTAGTGTCAATGATGACGCGGGTGGCAGGGTAGGCATTCTTGAAAACGGGCGGCATCCTTTCATCCACCTGCTGCCGACTTGGCCAAATGTCTCGTTCCCGAAAGAGCACATAGAGAAAGTTGACAACCATAGCGAAGTGACGAGAGACAGTGGAGGGGGACACTTGCATGCGGTAGGCCAAATCAAGCACATCCATTCCTTGCCGCATTCGAGTAAGAAACAGCACCAAAATATCCTCGGGAGGAAGAATGCGCTTTGGTGGTGAGAAATGTATCTCACAATAATGTATGTACGTACACACATTTTGGTTGGCCCGTTACATTGCGTACGTACTGTGTATGTGTATGTCTACCTATGTACCTACTTACTACCTACTTGCAGTATGCACGCGCTGAGAGGTTAGGCGAGAGAAGACAGCAGAAAAGACGTCCGGCAGGGGTCGAAGAAACTCCGCTGGCTGCTCGGCTTTTAGGAGGAAAATAGGGGAGGAAAAGAGGGACCAGCGAAAACTTGGCAAAAGGGAACCCAAGACGATCTCTCTCTCCCTCTTTTACGCCTGCTTGCCATCGGCCCAACTCCTTCGCTTTTCTGACCCTCTTTGTGACGTCACAGTTTTCGGCCGGGGGAAGGAAGGACAGCCCGAGCGAGCATTTTGAAAGGGCACTATTTGGCGAGATCTCGACACTGAGAGCCGCTGGAGACAAACGGTTTTTTTTATTGGAACGGCGAGCTAAAGTTAGCCGTAGAAGTTTGACCGCTGTGCTCTACGTCTTTTATTGGCTGAGAAAAAATTACACTGGTTCATGAAATTTCTTGTGCGACTATAGTCGCTGGTAAACGGCCAGAATGGCTCGCGCGTCTTCTAGAGCATGATGCGGTACATGCCAGTGCATGGAGAAGTAGGCGCAGACGGTTGGGAGCTTCTTCGACATCTGCTTTTCTTGGACGTCATCCTTCAGTAGGGCTTTCGCAGCCTTCATGACGTCACCGAACAGAATTCGCTGGAAAATTGGCCGCCCCACAGATATTCCTGCAGCGGTGATTGAGCGCAGTAGGTGGCGCTCATCGCTGCTGTGATTATTGTAGCCGATGAGCAGTAAGCGCTCCTCGGGCAGCTGGTGACTGAGCAGAGAGGAGAGCCAGGATACGAACGCCTCCATCGCCACTTCCGGTTCCACTGATTCCACTGGTCTCTCATTGTAGTACAGCTGGGTTCCTGTCTTTCTGCGAATAAAAATTTAAGGCAATGGCACAGAAGGAACTTTCATACACGCGGTCAGTTTACTAGTTCAGTTGTGTGTGTGCGTATGTAGGTACTACAGGTAAGTAAGTACATTCGAAAGTTACGTGTATGTAATGTACTGTACAGTACAGATAGACTGAGCTGAGTTGGCAGTTACGTACATAGTGAAGAGAAATCGATATCTGTTAAAGAGGGCCTCGCACAAAAAAGTTGTTGTCGCGAAATAAAAAATAAATAGTCCGAATATATGCAATTTTTAATGACAAATTTAAAAATAAAACGAAAATTTTAAAAATTCCTTAAGAGTTGGTTTTTACACGCATTTCAAGGTTTTGAAGGCCCCTTAGACCTTAAAAACGCCCGACACTTAGCTTCTTAACCCCACTATCAGATTCCCCATTAAATTTGCTTCAAAACCATCCTTCTTTTTCCCTAGAGGTGGACCACGTATACATCAGAGTAGTCCAAAACCAACCTTAACCGCTGCCCGGCGCTTGTCTATTCTCGCTACTACGCTGCTACTAAAAGTTCTGCCAACGTTCTTGGTCACTCCATCTTTCCACCGATGCAAGAACTAAATAATAAATGGTCGCACGCCGGGCTGATTATTGACTTACGTACACTGCAAACCTTGCTCAGCCTATCTATACACCGTGATGTAATACTGTACGTGTACGTGTACGTACAGTATGTAATGGTGAACTACTAGGCGGCGTACGGACTTTCAGCACATGGGAAGAGTTGCTTACTTGATATCTGTCAGACGTGTCACATGAGACGGGATGCGATCGGCGCATGGGTTAACATACGTCGAGAATTCTCGACCATCTTCAGAAATGGCTCCGATCTGAATAATTTCTTCAACGTGATTGCGGTCGCGGCTCCATCCGGTGGTCTCAAAATCAAAGGCAACAACCTTTGCGCTCTGCGCTATTTCTACGGGAACAAACGCCGGTCTCGTGTCGGCGAAGTGAGGCAAAGATCGTAGAATCTCGTCGGCATGCTCCGCCATAAAATCAACCGGATAGTCTGGCAACATCATACTCGCACGACTGTCTGGTAGGTTTAACGTGCTGTCAAACTGAAATCCTAAAACTGGAGTAGTCGTTTTTGTACGAATTTTTTGTTTCGCAATCACTTGCAATTGACGGCGCGGTTCACTGACCTGGTTTCCGTCTGCATCTCGCTGCTTAAAACCGGATACTATAGCTCACATGATTAATTAGATTACTACAGTGTGCGTGCATATGCGCCCGTGGCCCGGAGGTAGGTAAAATACGTAAATTGGATTGCGGGAGTATAGAGTCACATGATGTCTAGTCTGTCGCTGTCTCCCTCTCTCGGGACTGCATTTTGTAGGGATGCATGCACATAATAGGGATTCCGGCTGAATGCACTGTTTCATCGTGACCGCATACATAACTTTTAAAATTAATAATAGATAGTGTATGTACGGTATGCGCGTGCAGCGGACGAAAAAGAAAGGGCAATGAAAGCAAGGTCATGAGTCATGACAACAATAATTATTGTCTGTAGTCCTATGCATACATATTTTTGCCCTTTATATAGGCTAGGCTAAACGTGCAGTACAGTAACGTATGTATTATTTGTATACCGTACGTAAGTTCGTACGTCCTATGTACGCAAGTGATGTAGTCGTACGTACGTACAGTATGCATACCTATGTTACATAGGTATGCATACTGTACGTACGTACCGTGCAGCACACAGCACAGGTCTAGCTCATTGTCATGGCTCACAAAACAGCTTTGTGTTTTGTACAATGTATGGTTGTTTGATGCATTTGTCATGGTGAATTTTGATAGCTTCTTCTTTACGACTTGCAATGAAAAATGCTATGAAAAAAGCAGCAATGAACAAACAGTGAACCAACCAGAAACGTACGGCGTACAGTACCAGTGTACCACACATTCGGTTCGACCCACGACTGCACTTTATTTCGAATATTTATTGTCTCAAAAATGGTTTGCGGCCCCAAGTGTATGATTTGTGTGATGGTCATGAGCACATGGGGAATAATATTTCTCGTACGTATGTAATACTGACGACTGAAACCTACATACGGTAGGTATACGTAACGTAAATTACGTACATACACTGTTCTCATTTCTGAGCACGAAAACTTCGAAGAAATAATTGTCTACTTCACTTCTTTCAGGTTCTTCTCAGTCTTTGCTTCAGAATGCACGCGTTTATTCTTGCGGAAGACACCGGCTTTTTAAAACAGTTCAACACCAGCTCAAAAGCTCATGCTCACACTGACCAGTGGTCGCAAAAATTGCACGTGGAAATGCAGCGGAACTCAAGCTCAAAAGCTCATGTTGATCAGTGGCTGGCAAAACTGCACTTGCACATGGAACATAGGGCCTACAATTGCATGGTAGCCGCTGGTTTGTACGGTGTCACCTTGATTGCGGCTATTGTTCGTTTCTATTTTGTAAACAAATAAAAAAGAATCGACTGGCCACCAGAGAAAACATTTCGATAGTGAAAAATAAAATAGAATAGACTGTCTTCAATCAGAATCAGACCTAGTTTATGGAATCTAGCCTAAATAGCCAGCGGGTGTCTGCATTGCATCGCTCACAGCGGACCGGAACACACTTTATATCAGCACACTACGAAGAAGCTAAAAGTGGCATTCGTACGTTACGAACTGAACAGTTGAACACCCATGTTTCAGGCATACAGGTGTACCGTTGTGTTGCTAAAAATAACTCGTACCGCAATGCCCTTTTTCTGCCCTATCCGCAACATACCCAACGTACCTACATACCTACTGAAAGATGTTGAAGAAAACAGTAAACAAAATGATCACAGGCCAGAAATAAATCGCCACGCCGGCGCCACCAACCACAAACAACAACAACAAGGTAATTTCGAACGCCCAAAACTGGTCCATGGCATGACCAAAACTAGTCTTCTCAACCTAACCAGGGTAAGCAAGCAGCCGTTGGCACAGCAAGAGAAGAGTGAGAAGCTCATTCTTTCCGATTTGGCGTGACGATGAGAAGTCTTTCGTTCGTCTCTCTCCGTTCTTCCTCTATCTCCAATCAATATTTTCAAACCTCTTCATTTCATTTTCACAGTGTACTTTATCTCTTTCGCCAAACGTTGCTGTCGACAAACGTCTTCTCAACGTCCTACACCCTACACGTTTCCTACTTCGCGAAAACCCTCGCACAGACATCATCATTCAAATTGGAAAAACGGCTGCGGATCACTGAAACTTGGCGAGACTACTACTTCAACAAGAGCAAGCGACGGAGCAGAGACTCCAGAAAGAAAGGAAGGAAGGACCCGACGCAATGAGGTAGCAGAGTTGTGGTTTATCGCCTCAACCACATGGCTTCACAGGGTCAGAGCTAAACTACCATCTCCACTGAGACTCACATCACAATCAGATGCGCAGGCCTCCACACGATCGCGTAAGAGCGGCGAGCACTCTGGTCTGGACTCTGGAGGCTGTGGCCATGACCATCCAAGTAGCCATTGATGTTCCAAGTACTTTACTTAGTACTTTTTCCAGGTACTTTTGTCTTTTTTGGCCTAAAAGTACTTTTTACTTACTTTTTACCTGTGTAAACTCCGATTGGTTTACCCGATTTTACTTTTTACTTTTTGTTTTCAGATATTTTACTGAGTACTTTTCCATCAGTAAAAAGTACTTTTTACTTACTTTACTTTTTACTGCCATGGAACACGCGCAGTAAAGAGTGGTCTGAACTTTGATTTTGTCAAGTTTTCGCATAATTTTCATGGAATACTGCAGATTTTTTGCATTGCCAGTCTTTTCAAGCAATGAAAATATTGGCGAAAGAGCGATTTTATCTATTACAGCTTTAATCCAATGATCACAGCTAGTCACATCGGACCTAAATTTTACTTTTTACTGTCTAATTTTGTGTACTTTCCTTATTTTGTATGGGCAAATTTTACTTTTTACTTACTTTTTACTTTCATTTCCCAGTGGGTTTTACTTTTTACTCAGACCAATTCCGAGCAGCCACAGTAATTTACTTTTTACTTACCTTACCTGGGAGCGGTGATAGGTAATTACTTTTTACTTACCCAGTACTGGCAAGAGCCGTTGGAACATCAATGCAAGTAGCCAGAGCGGATCCAGCTCGGAATCGGGGTCCAGCTGCAACATCTTCTCATTTTCCTTTCCTCTGCTGGACTCCAACCCTCAGTGCAGCTACCGGACGCATCCGTTCTTCATCGGCGAGATACAAGAATGCTACGCCGATATCACCGATACACTGCTGAGGCGTTGGAGGACATCAAGGACCTACACAGCACACCCACTGTCGTCGTGGACACCCCAACTTCGCCTGGAGTTGGCTCCACCATCCAAGTCAAGGTTAGTCTACCTTTCATATAGTTAAAAAATTTTTCGGGCGCAACTGGCCACCCTGGCACATGACCTTTAGAAGGCCTGAACCAATATTTAGGTAGAGTACAGAAACAGGCACGAATGGTCAGAGAGGTGACTTAGGGTACATACATACAGTATATGGGCACAGAATGTTGCCAGTGCAGGCCGGCAAGGCCCAATGCATATACAGGGTGTCTCATAATAAACCGAACACTTTTCCGTGCATATAACTCTGGAAGCACGTGTTAGATTTTCATGCGGTTTTTTGTGTTTAGTAGCCAAGGCTTCAACTTAGATGTCTACAAAATTTTAGCTTCATAGGCCCAAGTGGAAGCTGCTCAACCACATCCGTTCTCTGGCGGTCAAAAACGAGAGTTTTTCGAACTGGTAGTGGAGGATTTAAAACGCGATGTCTGGAAGGATTCAGTATTGCTGTACAGTACCGCGGACAGGGGGGTAATTTTCAGTTTTCTGCTGATGACGTGAGCTGATAGCCCAACTGATTTTACGTATTTTACAGAAAGACCGGGTCGAAAATTCGCACCCAGTCCTGAGATATAAGGCCTCAAAGTTGAGCACAATTTGACCTTAATTTTTCACTTTTTCACCCTAAAATGGGGGTAAATAGCCCCACAGTTGGGCTTTGGGGCTATAAATTTGCATACACATAGACCCTATGGGGGTACATGTTCAGACAAATTTTGAGCCCTCTAGCCCTCTTGGTTCAGGAGTTAAAGCTGTTTTTGCTGAAAATCCGAAAATTGGAATTTTTTCATAATTTTCAAAATTTTGAGAGAGTTAGTCCGTGTGCCCGCTGTTTTATTTCTGAATCTTGTAGAGCAGAAAATTTGCTACAAGATAGGCTACATTTGAAAAGAAAGTCACCTATGGGAAATTTTCACAGCAAGGCCTCAAAGAGTGGCAAGTAAGGGTTTTAAGTGTGTGCGTTTTCCCCATTTTTCAAGCTAACTCAACAATATCACGGATACTCTCTCCTCAAAAGTAGCCTATCTTATGTAAAATTTGATGAAGATTTAGAAAAATATATTTTTGCCCCCAAAAAAGTTAACCCTACCCCAAAAATGTTCAAAAATTGTCAATCAATTACATCTTTTGTAAGATTATATGCTAGGGGTTAACTTTTTTGGGGGCAAAAATACTTTTTTCTAAACCTTCATCAAATTTTACATAAGATAGGTTACTTTTGAGGAGAGAGTTTCCGTGATATTGTTGAGTTAGCTTGAAAAATGGGGAAAACGCACACTCTTAAAACCCTTACTTGCCACTCTTTGAGGCCTTGCTGTGAAAATTTCCCATAGGTGACTTTCTTTTCAAATGTAGCCTATCTTGTAGCAAATTTTCTGCTCTACAAGATTCAGAAATAAAACAGCGGGCACACGGACTAACTCTCTCAAAATTTTGAAAATTATGAAAAAATTCCAATTTTCGGATTTTCAGCAAAAACAGCTTTAACTCCTGAACCAAGAGGGCTAGAGCTGGCTAGAGGGCTCAAAATTTGTCCGAACATGTACCCCCATAGGGTCTATGTGTGTGCAAATTTATAGCCCCAAAGCCCCACTGTGGGGCTATTTACCACCATTTTAGGGTGAAAAAGTGAAAAATTAAGGTCAAATTGTGCTCAACTTTGAGGCCTTATATCTCAGGACTGGGTGCGAATTTTCGACCCGGTCTTTTTGTAAAATACGTAAAATCAGTTGGGCTATCAGCTCACGTCATCAGCAGAAAACTGAAAATTACCCCCCTGTCCACGCAATTCTCAATACTACCTGACATCGCATTTTAAGGGCCTCCTGTGCATAGTCCAAAATAAAATTAGTCTCGTAATGAAAAAAGATGTCCCAAAATGCTAGGAAATGTGTATCTCATGCATTATCCCCATGGCAGCATAGCAAACGCATGGAACAAGTTATCTTGAGAAATAAGACGGTAATTTTTCTCCATACTAAAGAAAAAACGTCGATTTTGAACTTTGAGATTTGAACGGCCGTAATTTCTGAAGTACTTGGACCAAGTAGCTGAAATTTTGTGCACATCTAAGTTGAAGCCTTGGCTACTAAATACAAGAAACCGCATGAAAATCTAACTTGTGGTTCCAGAGTTACGTGCACGGAAAAGTGTTCGGTTTATTTTGAGACACTCTGTACATATTACATATCCCGCCGCTTTTATGTATACATCAATACTTTTGCAACATCAAACTCCTAAGTTCACCCATATCACACAATTGTCATACCTGCTTCAGCTGGACGTCGTTTGGAGAAGCGACTTGAAGATGGTCAACATAACATCATCCGCGGCCTCGTATGGAACGATCGATGAAATGCCTGCTAAATCTCGGCCTCTGAAAGCGCCAAAAGCCATGCTGTGGTACATCGGTCGACAAACAGAGGAAGATACTAAAAGCGAATGAGCTCGGAAACGAAATAGAGAAGAAGTTTGGCATCTCTCTGAGCGCCCGAACTATCGGCAGATGCAGGAAAATTCTGGGCTGGGTGTTTGAGAAAACCCACTATTGTCAGTTTATTCGTGGTGTGAATAAGGTGAAACGAGTGGTCGGAAGCAACAGAAGAATCTGCATTCGCATGCAGCACTTAATGTGTTTCATGCTGCATCGCGATCAGATGCACGGGCCCCCACAGCCCACACGATCGCATGAGAAGGACCCTGGTTTAAGTGGCGGCGAGCACTCTGGTCTGGACTCTGGAGGCTGTGACCATCTAAACAGCCAGAGCGGAAACAGCTCGAGCTCAGAATCGGGGTCCATCTGCAGCAGGGCCATAACCCCTAAAATAAAGGCTCGCACGAAGGAAACATGGAAAAGGCAGGTTCAGCTGCAAGAAACATTTGCGCATACAGGACCAGCCATTTTCTCTCATGAGCAGTGTGTCACTGATCCGAAGCCATTCCTCCAGCGGGGCGTGGAAGGAAGACTTCAGGCTCTCTGCCATTCAAGGACAGCAGAAACAAAATTCCTTCATCTTTTCAAACGGCTACAGATCGCTGAAACTCAGCGAGACTACTACTTCAACGAGAGCAAAGCGATGGAGCAGATACTTGAGAAAGAAAGGGCCCATGGCAACGAGGTTGGCAAAGCTTTGGTTCATTGCCTCAACCACATGGCTTCTGGGTTCATGCATCCCAGGTAAAAGGCGTACACCCCTAAACAGACAGACAGTCACCAACCCCCGGAGATGCCCAAGGAATCGATTCTGCTCCCTCCCCCAACCCTCTGCAGCCGGTCGCGAAAATAAAACTCACCATCTGCTCCTTTATGTAGGTCGCACTGGCACTGGCTCCTCCAGCGCTGATGGCGCTCATTGCTATAGCGACTGCAGCGGCGATGGCATGGAAGAAGGAGGAGGAGAGACGGAGGCAGACCAGGGCGGCCTCCGTCCCTGGCAGGTGCACAACCCGTGGATTCCAGGGCCGCTACCGCCAGACAGGCGCAACGCTTCCTTTCCTCTAGAGATGCCGCGATATCAGTACTGTCAGAAAATCGATATCGATATCGATACTGCCTTTTGTAAAATGACCGATATCGAGATCGATATCGATATTTCAAACTTTTAGAAATTCGATACGATATCGATATCTAAAATTTTCAAAGGGTCGATATCGATATCGATATTTTGGGCAGAATATCGACTCGATATCGAGATCGATATCGATATTTTGAAAACGGTTAAAAATAGATCAAAATTTCTTCACAGTGTACCAATAAAGCTGTTGTACACTATGTGAAGGTAGCTCTGAGTAATAAAGAAGCTTTTTCAGCTAATTCACAATCAATTTTTCAAGTTTGACAATCAAAGACACCTGACTGATGACCACAAAAATCACCTCAAAAACACTGAATCACCTCAAAAACGCTGTTTTTAGCGCAAAAACACTTGATTTCCCTTGCCTTTTGTGGTTCGCAATAGGGGGCTATACATGAAAGCAAATGACATTAGTGGCTGATTTGGGGCTATACATGAGGGGGCTATATACGGAACATTACAGTACCACATCACCACTACCACCTGTCAAGGGTAGTACATGCATGTACTTGGGTGGCAGAAAATTTTCACTGAATCATCGGTAGTGCGAGCAAATTTTTGGCCAAAAAAGGCGCTGCAAACGCATCAAAATTTCGATATTTTTGAGCAAAAAATGGTCGATATCGAGATCGATATCGATATTTTACTTTTGCCAAATTTCGATACGATATCGATATCGATATTGCTGTTTGAAAAAAGACCGATATCGAGATCGATATCGATATTTCCAAAATTTAGAAATTCGATACGATATCGATATCGATACCAGGAAAAATTTCGATATATCGACTAATTCGATATCGATATCGATATATCGCGGCATCTCTACTTTCCTCCCGATGGCAGCAGGAGTGGGTCCCGTTTCACTTACGAACGCTTAGTCATGGCCCACCGAAATCAAATGCAGGGACCACCGCACGTCAACACTGCCCAAGCCAGAGCCTGTCACCGAACCATCCACGTGGTACCAGCACGGCGGAGCGCGCATGCATGCTGGTGATGGCACACCGCAACACAGCCATGTAAGGACCTGCCAACAATGAGTGCCACCACACCTACAGGACCATTCACGCGGTGGCAGGTATGGTGGAGTGGGCTGCCACACACGCGGCCAACGCTGAAGCAACAACTTTGAGTCAAACACCAAATGCGACTGGAAGAATCCATCCGCCAACTAGTGGAGGAGATCCTGATCGCTGACCAGTCGACTGGGTCATTGATGGAACACTGTCGCGCTTATGCAGGCGCCGAAGCTCTGCGACACCGCGGAGGAGGAGAAAGCTCTGAAAGCTGCGGAGGCCTCATTGACGAAGGAGAGAAAGGAGCGGAAAAGGAAGATTCCGCCCTTTCAAATGTGGGGAGGCCACCGCGCCTCCCAGCAAGGCTACGGCAGGGGCATCCCGTTTCTCTTCCCAGCGCAGCAGTTTCGCCCCTACGGCGGCTATGGCTATGGCCGCGACTCTTCTTCATTGCTTCGTTGTCGTTTTTACTGTGCTGTGCTGTGTTATACCTACTGTCTGTGTGTCGTGGTCGTGCTGCCTGTGTATAAGTCATGTGCGATCCTACAAAATGTCGTCACCTGTATAGTAAATGTACAGTTGGGAAATAAATGGTTGCTGGTTAGTATGTAGGTTACCAACGCTGTCATCTTGCTTCATCTACATAGTTACATGGTATGGCTATCGGCATATCTAATGAAACCATCTTGCTATACATGTCATCTATCTATCTACGTATAGGTATGCGGCTAGTGCTAGTCTATGGCGTGTTAAGCCTCGTTTGCTTCTTCTTCGTCGTCTGAGGCTTATAATCACGCCTTGTCCACTACAAGTTGACGCATCTTGCCATGCTGATGATATGTAGCAGAATTTCGGCTATCGCCATACGGAATGCGGCACAGTCACCGTCACACTTATATGACAATAGTATGTATTTAACACCAACCCCGAGGAAGCCGTCATTGTTGTCAACAACTTTTGCTTTTGTTGTTCGTTTGTAATCCGACAACACGGATTTTGTACTGTTGTTGTCGGAGTACAAAATCCGACAACAATCCGACAACAAACGAACAACAAAAGTAAAAGTTGTTCACAACAATGACGGCTTCCTCGGGGTAGGTGTTAATATTATTTATATGTATGGTGCGCTCCACGTCCACATGAGCTACGTGAGGAGGCCTTGATCACTGGTATTAAAGTGTGCAAAAATGTGCTGATAAGAGCGGCTAACGTAGGGTAGAGTATAAACATGATTTTTGTACTCTCCAGCCACGGCGTGATATAATCTTACGTAGTACACAAGCTGTTGTTGTCTGTTAGTGAAAAACGTGATCAGGCTGTGTTTATGTACTCAAGCAAAGCGTGAAAAACGGTGGCTGAAATTGGGAAAGAACGTGTCCAAAAATTATGGCGTGTGGGCCGAAATACATGGTCTGTGTAATGGTGACCAGTACGTGGGGAATAATATTTCTGGTAAGGTGAATTGGGATTGGATGGATGGATGTCCTATCTTTCTTTTTCGTCGAAGTGTACGTACAATCCGTGTGTACGTACGTCAGATCATGTGCCAAGGGCAACATTACTATTTTTTATCAGGCCATTCTTGGTATTTTCTTCAAGCTTCACGGTGCTATTCTGTTGGAAGATATAAAGATGCCAGAAATAAATGTCACGACCAATATTCACGAGTGGACGAAAGAAGTGGATGCGGTGATGGATCAAAACGCAATCAATTGTTGGATAGCAGCTGGCTGTTACGCCGCCACTTTCGTTGTAGCCCTTGTCAGATTTCAATTTGTGAAAAATAGATTGTAAAAACTTCAGCTGATATTGGCCTAATGCCTAATTATTACGGCAACAGTTTTACCCATCGCTCGAAAACTTTCGACCTGTCCACATCTACAGTATGCACTAATGCAGCTGTCTGCATATGCCCGTACATTACTTCCCGTATGAAACTGAATAAAGAAAAAGAATAAATTATGGCTAAGGCGTAGACAGGAAAATAAGCAAAACTTATCGCCTAAAACTTTGATTGATCAGCGACGGCTGATTTTCCGCGTTCGTTCTTTTCCAATCCACTGTTCGTTGATTCAAAAGTTCCTGCAAGAAGGGGCTTGCATTGTTTTTTGAAGCAGAAGCCGCCCTTGCGCCAGCTTTCATTCCATTGCGCTGCAGGGGCAAAAATAGCAAAAGAAACGGCCTTGGCTGCAGCATTGAGCAATGTTATGGGCAGAAAACGGAAGCATTCCACCTTTTAGGTGCTGCAGGAAACTGAGGCACATCAGCTGTTGTACGGCATCGCCTGGCAAAGGCTGCTTGCAGACGTTTGTAAAACATTCAGAAGTAACATCAATTCACCTCAAAAGCGCAATTTCTCGTTAGGATCGGAAGCGCTAAAAAGCAGTAAGCACCTGTCTCCGATCCGAACCAGTTAGAAAAGAATTGTAAAAAAAGCTTGGCCTCGGCCTCCGTCTCAGCCGTAAGTTATTTCCAGTCTTGTCTTGGCACAAACAAATAGAATGCAATACAGTGCAACAAACCACGTCTGCAAGGGGTCTAAAACGCTATGTACAGAAGACAGAAAAGCAGCACGGATCCTGTTGCGTGCACAGGAGCAAATGCCTCCGGCTAAAAACACTATGTGCTCGCAGATGGCAAATGTGCTTCTTCTTTCTACTGATACTCACTATGTATGTACATTATTGAAGCCTTTTGCACCAAAATCATTGACTCACTTTACTCTCAATTTTCCAACTCCTTAGTTGCCTCTGCTTCGTGTGGTGTTACAATAGCTTTTACCGCTTATCCGTTAGGTGCTTTTACCCTACCAAAAACCTCGTGTCACTTGTAGCTTGTAGCTCACTACAAACTTATACAGTCAAGTCAGTAGTCAGTAGTAATCCAACGAGCCCTTGCTTGTGTGTATACGAGTGTACTCCTGTTGAGAGGAGCTCACTTCGACCCAGCTTGAAACTTGTTCGAAGCGGGCAGAAAGCAAGGTAATCTTGAGCAATCTGCTTATATTTGAAATGCATAAGCGCATTTCCCTGTCTTTGTTTGTGCAAAGTTAGCGCTTGGGTGGCCATCAAGACGTACGAAAACTTTTCCTTCTTAGATGCATTCATAGCAAGCTCTTTTGCCTCTTGGCATGAAGATGCAGTAGCCTATGTCCTATGCATATGTACTACGAATATCTCTAGAGAGACCTAAAATTTCAACCTTCTGGTAGCTAAGCTACCAAATTAGTTGAATGAACGAACGAACGAGAACGAACGCATTAAAAATGTCGTATGCCTGGGATATTGAAGATTTGCTGTTCGATTTGCGTCAAGCAGTAAAGGATATCGACCGTTTCCGTCGACCGCCCGTCATTTCCGGTCCGCACACGGTCGTCACTATGACGTCACAAGCTCCCATCCCGTTACCTCCTCCTTTGCCTCCTTCAGGCTTGGCAACAGCCGGCACTCTTCCGACCTGGAAGCAGGAACAGCGGCTGCAGCAGGTAGAGTCTGTCACCCCCCTGATCGAGTGTCGTGATGGCCGCCTACTTGAAGCTTCTTCTGTTCATCGCATGGATCGTACCAAAGTGGCAGCGCATTCTTCCCGCGGCTCGATTATCCGTCGTTGCTTCGTTAATTTGCGCTTGCAGTGTTGCAACTTTTTCTCCCGCTACTCGCTTGTTCATTGCTGGTGTTGCCGTGAACCCATAATTGCACCGGAGCAGGTTGGTTTCGCTAATGTTGCGGTTTGCCACCACAGTGTTCATTCTTCTGTTTCCCCATATCTTTCACCTGTCTGTTCTCCTCTGTGGCGAACTTTCACAAAGCTTCAACTTTTCCATTATCGTATCCAAAATTAGTGTTACTGTATGTATAAAAGAGTGTCAAAAATATAACCCGTAGGTTAGAGAAGGTATTGTACATTGTATGTACAGAAGTCATTGCTCTCAAAGTTCCGTTGTACAATTTAAGGGGAGAGCTACCCAACGGCGATCGAAATCTGCAGAGCCCGAAGAATTTGAGGAACAATCTGATCCGACGGAAATTCGACGCGTTCTTGTGAACGGTGTGCACGTGCCCAAGGCTATCGCCGACGCCTTCAAGGATCCGCGAAAGGACAAACGGCCTTTTTCCTACTTTCAAAGCGGAATAGCTCCGGATCTGTCGGAGAAACCGGCTCCGAGCATCGTGAAACAGCAGAAGGTTACCGCCACAAATCTTCCGCAAAGTTCGACGACCACCTATCTGACGATTCCGAAAGTTTTGCCCATAGTTTCCGAGGAAGAATTGAGCGGAGAGGAAGCTGCAGGAAGAATGCCGACCACGATTCAGCATCTGCAGTACAACACGCCGCTGCCCCTGTATTCCGCGGAAAGCGCGGCGGAAGCGTACACCCAACAGACTGGGGGAGGCGCGCTGCAAGCCTTCAGACCTGCCCAAGACAAAAGGTATCGTGTGGGTTGGGTAATACTAAAACCAAAAACCCAAAAACCCCCCTTACTAATTCGGACTCGGGGCAATTCGGCGGACGCCCGCATTCATTCATATTTATTTTGGAAACGCAAAAGTTGTGAGTGTGGAATCAAAAAGGATCGTTGGCACTTTCCCTTCCGCCTACCCATTGTTTTTCTAATTTGCCCCTTTTGGCCCGATTTAACCCGACACAACCTGAACACAAATTGACCTGCATACATATACATTAATATATGACTGATGGCTGTAATCATGCCCAATCCAGAAAAATCCGTAAGAAATGAATGGAAGATTATGTGAATGTGTAACTTTACAGCTCATTCAACATAGAAGATTCTGCCACCTACAAATTGATCCACGAGTTGGACGGCAGAGAGAACGAGAAGCCGCGAACGACCAATTATCTCAGCTCCACCACCAAGTACTTCGAGCCGCCCAAGTTCAACGTGGTGAGAGAGTCCGCAGCTCAAGCGACCACCCATCAACAGTTCCACGGACTCACCAATCCGTACAGCCAATCACCCAGCTTCAAAAAGCTTCAACTGACCACAAATGCTGGACCTGCCGCGGCCGCCGTAGAGGATGCCTCAAGTACGTACGTACACATGTTATGTTATCTGTTACGTTATCTTATGTTACGTTATGTACTGTACCTACCTATGTGATGTACAGACCAACCAAAACCCCCCCCCCCCCCACCCCAAAAAAAACCCCCCCCCCCCCCCCCCCAAAACCCACAAAAAATACGGTATACAAGGTGGAAATGCCGTGTACATTGTTATATGTACCTTACTTTTGTATGCATATTAGGTATGTGTACATCACATACGTACGTACGTACTATTGTACGTTCGTATGTAACCTACATAACGTGTACAGTACGAATCAGCTCACTACTTATCTAAATTACGTATAATGTACAGGTGTATGTACACAGTTGTACAACATAATAAAAAATGTTTCGTACTAATGGGCATAAGCTGGATAAGTGTACAATGTACATGTTTTTCTTTTTTCCAGTGCTTGCACCTGCTCAAACTTATCACCCACCTGAGAGTGTCAGCTGGGAGCGCGCCTCAACTCCTATCGCAGTTCCTAGCTGGGCCATGCGCGATCCCAGTGCAGAACAGCAGCAGAATGGGCCGATGAGTGGCGCGGCGACAGATCCGGGTTTGGATCCGAATTTCGCTGCTCAAATTGCTGAAGCGGAGCGGCCAAAAGTTCCCAGCCAACATGTAAGAAAGAAGCTGCTGCTATACAGAGCGAGGCGTCAGTAAACTTGAGACCACTTTTTGCCATTGAGCATTTTTTCGAATTGGTGTCGTCAAAGCTTTTTGGAAACCTCAAGTGGCCATTGTTGTTATTATTCGACATTTTCTTATGAGTAACATGATACGCAGAAGCAAAGTGGTTCTGGTTCTGCGTGGCTTTCTAAGCTAAACATTGAGCTAGCGAAAACGGTTCAGTACATAGCTGTGCAGTTATTGAAAATCAAACGCAGTACGCGTACAAATTGTTGGAAATCAGACTGCGGCGATCATGCTGGCAACCTTTCTTTCCGTTTACCAGGTGCCAGACTGGGCAATGAAGGCCAGTCAAAAGCAGACGCGATGGCAACAGCAGCAGCAATACACGGCTGCGTACGAACCACGCGAGTTCAAGCCGCTGGAACCCTCTTGGACCAACGCGGCCAGTCGCAAGCAGGAGAAATGGGACGCGTACCACCAGCAGCAGCAAAGACAGCAACAGGCCAGGGCCAGAAGTAGAACTCCGACCAAACCGGCCGTCATCGCCCTTCCAGCTCCTCCTTCCACTGGACCAGCAACAATGGGTGGCGCTTTCGACAACTACTATCCACCAACATCGATGCTGCAGCCATCAATGCCTGGCGCCAGACAAGTGGGAACCCCGGCCATTCTCTATCGGCCGGCCCCCATTAGCCCCATGTCCGGAAGGAGGGCAGTTTCACCACAGAGCATGCGAAGTTATGCGCAGGTGAGAAGCAGCAGTCGCGCGAGACCGAGATCGAAAAGCTCTGAGCCGATAGATCGAATGAGAGGTGGATGGGGGCCACAAGGCAAGGAGTACTGGCTCAAACCCTACGTGGCTCCGAACGTCGGATCCGTGAGGGGCGCGCGGTCCATGGATGTGGATTTCGGAGGTGGATACTACACGCCGCGGACGGAGAGCAGAGAGAGCCGAATCCCGCCCGGCGTTCTCACCTTCGGAACGTACTACGGGCCTGAGAGCAGCCGCAGCGCCTTCTATGTGGGTAGACCCAGCGCAAGAGTCTACAACCAAGGCAGTTCTGCGGCGATCCGGTCCCAGAGTCAGACATCCTCCTACCAGCAATATCAGGCGCCGCCGCCACCACCACCTCAAATGCAAATAGCGGTTCCGTACCAGGCACCGGCTCCTCGCACCCATATGGTGCCGGCTTTTGGCGATTATCATACGTTGCCGGCTCCTAAAAAGCAAATCACGGTGGCCTCACTGGTGAGCGGAGAGGCGGAGAGACCGGGGCCAGTGGACCAAGTGGTACCCGGATGGCAAAGGACCGCGGAGAAGACCCACACCGTCTATGAGGCGGGGGCACGAACGGATCCTTTGCTTCAGCGAGCCCCGCCGAAATCCCCAGAGCCAAACTGGGCCAACACGGCCTACCAGAAACGGTCTCTGTGGGAGGCGCAGAGCGAGAGAATCGATCCGCGGCTGCATCGCACAACGCAGCTACCCACTCAGCCACCGCAGTGGGCGAACAGGGCGGCGAAAACGCACTCTTTATGGGAGCACGAGTCGGAAGCGTGGAAGCAGCGGGCCACCATGGAATCTGAGCTGAGCAGAAGAGAAGCGCAGAACGTGGCGGCGAACCAGAGCGCGGTTTGGGCTACCATGAGTCCAGGGCAGGGCGGATACAACACGCGCACCATCGTCTCGTCCAGCAATCAAGGAGGAGGGGGCGGAGGATCTTGGCAAAACGCCAGGGGCGCAACCACCAAATCCCAGATATCCGGGACCTATCGCGACCCCGGAGGGCACAACGTGGACTACACCAAGGAGTTCTACACCAGCAGCGATCCGGGCAGAGAGTTCAGTATGCAGACGGAGGAGGAGAAGAAGATGGTGGAGAGTCCGATGGAGCCGGGCGTGATCAGTCGACAGACCACCAAGAAATACTACAAGCGAAGCACTTGCAGCACTACGAGCACGTCGGCAACGGCGCAACCGCCACCGCCGAATCGCCCACTCACCCTCACGCTGTCCCAGCAGACGCCAGCAGCACTGACGAGGGGACAAATTTCGCCCGGAGTCACCCAATTTTGACGTGGTATGGCGGGCGAGAGAAATGGGTTTCGGTCTGTCCCTTATTCATCGGCTTTTTCTTACACGCTGAAAAACTGCCAACAGCAGAAGTTCATAGCAGCTTGAGCGCTTTGCCTTTTCAAAAGGTACGTACAGTATGTAGTAGCCTTTTGTGTTTGCTTCATGCTTTTTGAACGTTACTGTACGCGTATTTCTAATGTGAGCCATGACTTTTTGAACCAAAAATAAGTAGTAATTACTTGAGCGGCCTAAGGTTACGGTAGCGACATTTTTATGCTTTCTTTGTTTTTGCTGCTACTTTAATCGAGGATGCGTTTATGCGAAGAAGGTCGTTTATGCGAAGATGGTCAAGCGAAAGAAAAGGTTGTGCTTGGTGCTAGAACGATATGGTACTTGGCGATTAGAGCTAATAGGAACAGGTGTACGCTAAATGCAGGTACTAGAATACTAATTGCAGTGATGGCTAAGCTGAGCGTGAGAACGAATATTATAAATAATGGAGAAAATAAGCGAATATGATAAATAATAAATAACACAAAATACTTTTGGGTACTGATGGCTGCTGGCGTAAAAAGCAGAAAAAAGACAGATGCTTGCAAAGACTCATAGAATTTTGTTTCGCCGCCAAATAATTACTCAGCACAATGGTGTAGCATGGTCGAAAGTCGGGCGGTGGGGGAGGGGAGTATGTAATGTATGTACGTACAATCGCACTATTTCTCTCGTGACACTTGACCAAGAGTATCTTAGTCTTTTCGCAACTCAATTCGGCGGTGCAGTTCATCAGTGCTGCATTTTGGTGAAAAAAATTAACAAATTTTGGTGCCCTCAAAGTTTTCAAACCTTCTGCCGATCGACTTTCGCCCACGCTATCCTACAACAATCGTTGATGGCCCGTTCATACTGGAGCTACATGCACTCTGGGCGTCGTACGCTCGGCGTGTCCATGGCCTGACGTACGTACGCAATGAACGGACAGTCATGCATGCACTGGGCGCATTTTCTTCCAATGTGAATGAGCCATGATTCTCATCAGCAAGAACTCAATCTTACCCGTGTGAAGCAACTGGATGCGGCTGCAATTGAATTGAATTCTTCTCCAGCTCTTTCCTGCTGCGCTTCACTCCATATTCATTCATCTCCATCTGTGGTTGTTCCATCCATTCTCCATCCTCTTTGTCTTCACCAAAACACCATGGACTGCACCAAATGCAGACAACGAGTAATGAACGCTGCCCTTTCGACGGTCATGGTCGATTATGAGGATAGAAGTTATACGGCACGCTGACCTTGTCGGTAAACTTTATGCAAATCCGTTGCCCCGCTTGTTTCCAGCGTCTTTATGTAAATGCGGTTGACTGCTACCGGCTAAAATGTGTGAGAAGATTGACAGATGATACCTGTCACCAAACTACTTTCGAGATGTCAAGTCAAGTTCTTCTCATGATAATGCACAAATAATACATGACAACGGATAACGCTAAACAACAACAAAAAAGTAACAATAACGTATTTGTATAGTCATAATCATAAATATCTGCGAAAATATCATCTGTTGTTCGATGTTTCACCTTTATCAGATGTTGGCATGTACAGCGCACTGTGTACTTTTTATTGTAGTACGCACAATTTGCAAACATAACGCATGCACACGTACGCAATGTATACAAAAACAACAGAATAAAATGTAAAAATTTATTTATCAACAAACACAATAAATAACAAACAAGAAAATTACAACACCACGTAGCTAAAGCGTATCCATCAAGGAAGTTCTACAGCATATTCCAGCATCTATTCACAGGTTTACTACACGGCGAGCCCACTGTACACGAGAAATTACTAAAATTGCACAGTAAAAAATCTCTCTCGCTACAACAATAATGCCTGCCAATAGTGCCAATGTGCATCCGTAAACTAAACGAATAAATAAACGGTTGTACTCCTTGACCTTATGCAACAATGATAATGTACGAAAAAGTGAAACGTGCCATTTTGATACGAGCCAAAAAGCCTGAAATTTTTGATCAACCAAAATTCAATACTCAAAATCCTGTCAATCCATATGCGTTGCTGTACTGAATGTATGAAAAATCTGTGAAACATTTTGAGCACCACCGAAGGAAGAAAAGAGCTCGTTGTCTTGAGATCGCGCGAGGTTTTCACGAATTAAATTTGTTCGTTGACGAGAGAAGAATATGCGGATAAACAAGAATATTCCAATAGGAGAATGAATGGGTCCGCCACTGAATAAATTACTTCCCTTGTTTCCCTCAGTTCTTGGAGTCGTTGTTGCTATTCATTAATTCTGCCCTGAAACAAAAAAGTGGCAATGAGGAAGTGTGTCGTGCTTTTTTGTCAGTAGCTAAAAATAGGCAACAAAAACATCAACAAGTCAAGTCACGAAATGCAAAAGAGAGACGTAAGTATATGTGTGCATACTTGAGATGCTTATGCTGCTCCTTCTCTAGCACAGTGTCAGGCGGCTCACATTCCAGAGAGGCCAACAGCAACTCTGTAACACAAGAATAGCAAAACACCCAGTAGTATAGTATGAAATCGCAGAGTTTACGTACCTAATGTATGTCCGTCAATCATCAATCAAGCGAGCTAATGGAGATATCATTAGCAGGGAACAGAGAAGGAATACTCTTAGTTTTCTTTACCATAGAGTTCACCAAATTACATAATTGTACGTAAGCTCTTTTGAACTTGCTGTTTCAGCAAGTGATGAAGCAAATGCGCATTTGAAAGAGGAGAGCTCGACGAATCGATTGATATCATACTTATCTCAATCGGTCCATTGGTTACTGAGATACGTACGCAGCTCTGAAAATTAGGTGGCCGGATTTTCCCATGACGGCCGAGTTTACCCCGCAGTACCCTAACCCTTATACATACATACAAGGGTACACCGTACCTTTCTCCGACAGTACGTGCGTCGTGAGTATGTACTGTAGGAGGGCTGAATCCCTGTGGAAGGGGCAGTCCACCTTCTTCCAGCGCTGAAACTCGCGCATCTGACGGGAGAGAGCGGTGAACATGCGGAAGTTCACGTGACCGTTGGGCAGTCGAGATGAGCACTTCTGATGAATGACCAGTAGATCTTTGACGAACAGACTGAAGAACGGAACCACCACCTGCAACCAAAACTGTACTGTAAACTCATTACGACACTGCAATGGCAATATTATTGCGATGCATAGGTACATTACTGCACATACCATACTCCGAAACCATGCGGAGATTATAGCAGTAAGATTAGCAAGTGTCTATGTACGCGCACGTTTACGTACATCACATATTATGAGTCATGCAGATGTCTGAGTACGTAAAGCGCGTGTGCATTGACCACATCCATCAAGACCACATACATACGTACGTACAATACACTCCAAGATGATGGCAGGTACTGTAGGTAGAGGTGTTTGTTACCTTAAGCCGTGGGTCAGTGGCTCCTTCTGCTCTCCAAATGGCGGCCTTGAGGGTAGAGCGATAGCTGGTGAAGTTCCCCGATGGATCCAACTGATGCTGCAGAATATCCAGCTTACTAGTGTCCACTTTCGCCCACTGCAATCATCATACGTACAGAAAAATATGTACATACGTACGCAAATATGCTATGCGCACGAATATATTTTAGGGGATATTATTAGATAGGGGATATATCGTATAACGATTGGTTTAGAACCCCTATTTATAAATTTTTTTTTCTTTTTTTTTTTTTTTTTTTTTCTGACTGCACCATAATGCAACGTATTGTACCTACTCGGAATGATGATTGCTACTAACTTTGAAGCGTTGCGTAGTGTAAACGTACATAGTAAGTACCGTTTTCTTCAGTCGCAGCACAGGTTCCATGTTCAGTCCAGCCACAATGGCCATGAGGGAGTTGAAGTTGCCGATGTTGAAGCACTCTTTGGCTATCTCCACGAAAAACGCCAACACACGGGCCCGATGCTTCTTTTTCGAATGCTGAATATGAACACAAAACAATCTTAGCTATGGCTAAGACATAGGGTACTGTGCGGTAAACCCGGACACGGGGGTAAACCCAGACACCTACTGTAGTACATATATCTCAGTAACCATACGACCGATTTAGACAGACAAATATTCTACCAATCCATTCCTTGATGAACTCTTCTCTTTCAAGTGAGCTACATACCATATTTACCATTTGCTGAAGCGGCAAGTGCAGAAAAGCTTAGGTGTCCGGGTTTACCCCGTGTGCGGATTTACCCCACTGTACCCTACCTACAGTACGTACGTACGTACGTACATAACTGACGAAAGCATTGTACGAACGAATGTGCGTACGAAATGCATGCATGATGTATACTATTCGACCTCTTGAATAGACATTTGTCATTTGCTGATCAAAAGCGTAAGTACGGAATATGCAAGCGCATATCGATCATAAATTATTGACTGTTCTTCGCAGTAAAATTACAATGCATCGACAAATTTTTGTTTGTTCCAAATCCCGCTTTATCTCAGCAGTCATCAAACCGCCATGCCATGCAAGAGGTCGTGACAACACACATCATCCATCATTGCCTGCAAGGTCAATGTGTTTTCGTCGTTTTTTACCCTGCAGATTTCCGTGGCGACAAGAAAGGCCAAGCGATTGAACCAGTCAACATAATGCTGAATATTCCTTGTCACTTTGATACTGGGTGTTACCTTCAAAACAACACGGCCCTTCGTAATCACACACGAACCGAACAACCTGTATTTTAAAAACGTGCCTCTTTACTGTGTGTGTACTGTACACACATACCATACCCCGTTTTCTCCATTGAGGTATTCTTTGGCAAAGGTTTGCACAAATTCTTCTGGTCCAATCATACTCAATCTTTCCTGAAAGGAAAAAAACCAAAGCTGCATTTATCTTGTGGCAAATTGAGCATATGGCGAGCACACGCCCAAATTACCCGCTAGAACACTTAGCAGTAGCTAGTAAACGTATGTACTCGTACAGCCCATTGAACTGAAAAATAGCGCAAACAAGAAAGCCCCCTTATGATGGATAGCGGCTTCAGAAAAACAAGATAAGCATCTCCATTCATTTACTGGCCGACTAGTAGAGTAAGCATAGATAAAGAAGCGGAAGGAAAAGGGTTAAGAAAAAGGGCTCGAGACAGACCTCCCAAAGGGTTAAGATTTGGCGCCTTAAGCGGTGCGTGATTCATAAAAGGCTTGGATTATTCATGGCTACATGACAAAGGCATATTCTGACGCATGCTATTTAGCTACTATTTACTATCTTGAGCTTACCAATTCGATATGCGTGAGTTGCTGTGCCACAACCGAACCCTGAGTGCAAATTGTACTGATTCCGGTCTGTAAAACAAAGAAATAACCTACATGTACACGTATGTAGTAAGGAATACTCATCATTCATGAACATATCGCTTGACACAGCAGCCCATATTGTACAAATATGTATACACACTGTGCACTGTACGTGTGCCGTGTACTTACGTACATACCAAGATTTCGGAAGAGGGAGAGGCAGTGTGACTCTGTTCACTCTTGATATTCGATAAGGCCTTCTCATAGCGATCCAACTTTGACAACTGAAACAAGTACTGCTGTGTGTGTACGGTAGGACACCGATTTCATTTATGGACTCGATTCCTAATCTGCAAGAGTAGGCTACCTACTGTACATGCAACCTGCGCAGCACTGGGCTAAGTTCCATAGCTGAAACCTCTCCCTTTAGACACAGACTGTATACAGTACAACAGCACAATACAGTATCTATTGCACTATGTACACTATTGTACACTATGTGACTGTACATACACAACATGGCATAATGGGGTGTAAACCCGGCCATTCACGCAGAAAGAACGGTCTTCAGTACCACTACAGGGTACTGTGGGGTAAACCCGGCCACCCAAGCTCCTGAGAACTTGCTGTATCAGCAAATGATGAACCGAATAGCTCCTTTGAAAGAGGAGAGCTCAAGGAATCGATTGATATAATGTTTGTCTCAATCGGTCCATTGGTTGCTGAGATATATGCAGCCCTGAGCCTTAGGTGGCCGGATTTCCCATGGCCGGTACCCCCAGCCCCCCTACCCTACCTCTTATCTGAAGGATTTTTTCTTACCCATCCCGGATTTTCCCATCGCCGGGTTTACCCCACCGTACCCTACCTTATTCCACAGATTCTGTAGGAGAGAGCGCGAATGCGACTGGAAGTTGGCGTCAGCGGGGGAGGAGCAGAGGTGGAGCAGCTCCCGTAGTCTTTCCTGCATGAGCTCTGAGCAGAAATCGTAGGGAAAGGTGTCGGACCACTCGGAGCAGAGGCGCAGAACGCCGTGCGAGAACCGCTGCCGACCTTCCTTCTTGAAATTGTCCGTCGCCGAATGCTGCTCGAAGATGCATTGCTAGAACAGAACCCAGAGCATGATCAAAAGGGGAAATTGCATCATTGAGGCATCCGGGTGTGTAGTCAAATGGTTAAGGCGCTCGCCTGGAACGCGAGAGGTCCAGGGTTCGATTCCCTGCTTGCACATCTGGGAAAATTTCCTTCTCGATTCCATACACATGTCATGAATGGGCTGTGCGCTTCACGTGGTGGTGAGTAAACCCACGCAATGATTTCGCCCGTTGCCTGTTGAGGTTTCAGATCAACACGAACACATACATAACATACTGCACGCAAGCGCGAGTTTACTCACCACGTATGGAACGTACTACTAGATAGAGTTTCGCGAACGAATGTTCGCAGGTACAATCTGTCTGTCTGTCAACTGTCTGTCTGTCTGTCTGTCAAATGTCTGTCTGTCTCTGTCTGTCTGTCTGTCTGTCTGTCTCAATCCTACCTGCAGAATTTGCTGCATCAAATCTGCGGGCGAGATGAAGATGCGAGCGCTGAGCAGGAAGCTGAAGATGTAGGAGCGATCCGGCGAGTAGTCCTTGCCGGGGATCAGTCGCTTCACCAGCGCGCGCAAGGAACCAGCCAGGATCTTGCCCTGCTCATCCACTACTATGTCCTGCAAAACGTACATAGAAGACAAGTCATGCACGATTATGACACATTTGCATTCGTGTGCACTGTGCAACGCATTGTACGCACGCACTGCACTGTACGGTTTGTATGTACGGATTCAGCAAACAGAGCAATGTGACGTATGTATGTATGTTATGTACACACCACACAACAGGGGAAAGTCAGAGGTGTACGAAATAGCCAGCCGTACAAAAGGAGAAGCAAATCACGTCTCCGCGCATGGTAGCAAACAGGTGATGTGTATGTACACTACAGTATTGCACGCAGCTGAACTTCACACTGGATTCCCCGGTCCGTTAGCAATAGGAAATCTTCCAACTTTTACAGCACCTGCTTTCGAATGTACATCATGTACATGTACCTACACACACGACACACTTATGTACCTGCTCCTCAAAAGACAGCTTTCCAATCGGCAGCTCCTGTAGTAGCCCATTCTCACTGGCCACATCATCGCCATTCATCGCTTTTTTGCCAGCACCTTCCATCGCCAATGCGCCATCCATCACTTTCCCATTCGCTTGTTGCACATGGTCCGCTTTAACCCCGTTCACGCCTCCATTCTGGTGCACGTGATTAGGCTCCATCACGACCAATGGCTTACAGTAGTCGCTGCTGCTGTGTTGAAAGTGGTGCAGTTGGTAGTAATGCTGGATATGGGCGGGTGTCACCGAAGTTGCCAGAGCAGATGCCAGGCCACTTGACGTGCCAGATGTGGCTGCTTGGTGGTGGTTATTGGCAGTTGGATGCCTGACTTGTGGCGGTAGTTTAAGTTGATAGGCATTATCCGCTCCAACAACCAAGTTGTTGCGGTGTGCAGTGAAGGCGGACGGCGGTGGCTCCTGTAAAACAGCAGATTTGCCGCATAGGGTAAGGCGGGGAAAATACGTCCACCTTGCGCTATACTTCCTGGGTGGTCGCCAGAGGTTGTCCCGGGTTATGACCAGGCGAAACATCAAAGTCACGAGTCACGAGTTCACTCATAGACGACGGATTATTTCGTTGCAATGTTTTGAAAAAAAACCTGGGTGAACTCGTGACTTTGATGTTTCGACTGCTTATGACACGGCGCAACCTCGTGACCACCCAGGAATAGTAACACAAGTTAGCAAATATCAAGTTATGTTATTGTCTTTTTTCGACGATCATGCAGAAACGACTTTGGCCAGAAGTGGTCGAAATAGCCCCAAGTTACCCCTATATACGTAGAAACTATACTAATCAGCAACTCGACAGATGAGAACGAAGTGAGCTGCTCTTCTTCGCCTCTGCTTGCAATCAAATTACAACAACAAATAGCAATAAAACAGCGCAGCACAGATTGTTGCTCCCACATAAAACACACAGCGCAGATTACAGCTGTTGGAATGAGCAGATAGCCGAAGAACGCACAAAGCTGAGCTTGCACGTACAATTCTTTTATAGTGGATAAGCGAGGGACAACAGGGAACAAGAAAGCGCTGGCGTCTTACCAAAGGTTTTACTGGGAGTCTTCAGTGCGAAAACGCACGCAAATATTGCAGTCCAAAGCGCAACACGGTAGTATGATCCTGGTGGCTGTATGTATAGCCTCACCGTAATGCAAACACTACTCACTCAATGATCAGACGACTCACACGCACACACCAGGAAGAAAAGAGGGAAGTAAAGTCCATCCAGCGAAAGTTTTCTCTGGACTTTTGCCCGTGCTGCGGAAAAAAGGAACTCAGTCACGGACTTTTCTCCGCGTTTCATGTTCGAGAGTACACGTAACCTGCGACGCACGGGCAAAGGCCCAGGGATACCTCTAGCTGGACGGACTATAGTACCTATTGTACGTACGTACACACACATTGGGGTCTGTACAAGTACATGCGGGGCAGACTCAATCACATCCTCACGCAAACTCTTTCTCGGAAGGAAGGAGAGGGTCCAAGGTCGCAAGTTTTCGAGAAAATCGGACGGAACAGGGAGTCTCGCTCTGTCCGAGCCAGCCAACGAGAAAAACCGACCGTTTAGACCAAAAGAAAAGAAGGAACAGAAGAGGCCACACATTGCAGGGGGTCAAACTGTGAATTGGATACCTGGGCGCTAAACGACCGTATAAATTCAAGAGGAATGGGCGATTTCTTCACAAGAAATATGAGGCAAATAAAGAGGGCAATGCTTTGGAGGTTATCATGGGGAGAGGGTGCAAAAGAGAGGACAAGACAAAATGGTTGGTGTACCTTCCTATACTTTTCTCTCGCAGTATGAGGGTGGGATAAAATTGGCTACATGGGGATTGGAGGAAAGAACAGCCAGACACATGGAATAGACGAAGATGCAAAAGGACACACAGAACAGGCCCAGTAAATAGCTTCAGCTAATACAAATACATCGCACAAAATGAATAGACATTTTAGTTAGTTCAAAACCGACATAGTAGCCTACTACTTGGCAATTTTCAGGAAAACCTCACACCATGCCACACCACACCATCATTACTCAAAGAAGTGAAATTTCAGTGCGGTCCGACTGATGAAAAGGGAGAGAGGGAGGCGTACTGAAAAGAGAGAAAGGAGCCGTTATAGGCCCTTTTCATGAGGCGCATACACGCGAGGTTAACCAGCACATGCACCACTATAAGTGTGCGTACATGCATACACAAACTACACATTGCTGAATAGGGAATAGGGCACATGATTTGTCATTTGTCACTTTGAATCCTAGTGTATCCAAGTAAAGCAAAGGATACGCACGTGCATCATGGGCTGAGACCAAGAAGAAGGGATCAATATTTATTGAAATATTACACGCTACACATGACAACAGGATGCTAGGCGCAGAGCAGAGTGGACGACTCCCAAGAAAGTTTTTAGCCTTCAATATCCGATTTTCAAACTATTTTCGCTCTGCTAGACAACCATGCATCCTGGTATTTTCAAATGGAACAGGGGCCCTACATACATACTACACTACAGGCCAATAATGGAGGGTGGGAGAAAACGCCAGGAAACGATTGACACGTGTGTTGACGAGAGGGCGTGATTGAAAACATGACAGGTCATAATGAAACAAACGACAACACACGCATATACACAGGATAGGACGACACGCTCCAAAAACAGAAACCCACGCACCTTCGTTACATATTGGAATTTGGGGCCTAAAAACTCTTCCCTTTTTACTCAACACGCAGGTGTGCACTAACTAATCTATGGGGCGATATTTCGCATTTTAGGCTATAATAAACTTTGAAAACTTTCCGCACTCAAACTTGCCACAGTTTACTATGTACACGAGCGCAAATCGGACAAACATGAAATAAATCAAGCAGGTTCATGTTTACTATGTGTATACATACCTCCTCGCCAATCGAGTTCAACCGAGTTGCATACAGTGGTTGCGCCAACGAACACTGACTTCGGGACACCTGAAACAAACAAGAAGACAAAATTTTCATCACATGTTGCGCATAATTTATCGCTTGTTCCGCACGAAATGCACAAAACAGAAAACACGCTTCCTATTTATTATTATTTATTTCCATCATGATTTTTATTTTCAAAAAACAAAACTGCGCACTTTTGTTTTTTTTTTGGCGTCGGCATAGACACCTTGACTTGCTTTCCTCTACTGCATGGACATCTTTACTTTGGTCGAACTAATCTATACCGTATGCAACATTGATCTAATATCGTGATAGCATACAATTCTACGTCAAACACCTAACACAACACCTACCCATTTGAAAGGAAGACAAGGCGGGTCATCGGAATTTTCTTCATAGCATTTCTGATTAGCCATCGGTGCATTTTCTCCCCTAATTTCGCACCTAGCTCCGGCATAATATGGCACAGGAATAGACGACCCAATCGGTCGATTTCTGTTATTGACCATTGACGGGGGCGCATTCTGACGAATTTGAAACGACCGAGAATACTGAATAGCCGATCCCGGCTTTTTGTTTCCCTCATTGCGTGGTGTAGAGGGTTTATCCGCATTTTTCTGGCTATTTCGCCTGATTATCCGGCCACTTTGTAAGAGAGCGGCGAAAAATTTTTGACCGGTGGACTGTTGCGGAGGTGCAGATTTTGGACAAGCGTCCGTGTTCGTATCGGCTTCGCAATAAAGTTGCTGCTGAGGTTTGCTGCGGTTCACTCGATAATCCGTACAGTTCGACGCAGTTCGATGCAAGTACACCTCGACGGTTTTTCGTCTGCGTCGAGGATACACAACGCCGGACATGGGGCTTGCAGAAGCATCCATAACTTCCCACTAAAATCTTACGCCAAGAATATACCCAGAAGTTTGTCACATCTCACGGAATTATTGGCTCAAAATTTTCTTTCAGAAAGGTGGCTCTTTCTCATGTAAGAAGTCGGGCCAAGATAGGTGACAAAGCAGCACAAGTGATGTACATACAGTACGTTAGACAGTAAGAAACATCAACTTACAAACTTGAAACGACCGACAGAGAGAGGACGACAGATTTTACGAGCTCGAAAAAGGTGAAAACTTTTCAAGGAAGGAAGATCACGTTTTTCCAAGGACTTTGGCTTCCTTTCCTGTGCCAGCCGAGTTCCTCTAAAATAACGGCGAGCAAAGTCGTTACGGATTATTGTCTTTTCGCCGCTGTTTCAACGCCAAAAAGTTGGAAGGCGATTTCGACTTTGTGTCACTTTTGATAAAGTGTGCCGAAAGTTTCAAAAGTTCTCGAGTTTATAACCGTAGACATAACATAACGGAAAAGGCCACCGCACGGCCTTCGTTCGGCTCAATACTGGTAGTCAGTTTTAAAGAACTGATCTGAAACCGCGGAGAAAAATAGCGTGATCAGCAACAACTCCGTGGATGAAAATTGATCGCAGGTTTTGCACCTTTTCATCGAGAGACCTAAATTTCACATTCAGCGGTGAAAAGTCGATGTTTATGGTTAGGAAAATTTCACACTGTACACCGGCAACTTGAACCCCAGCCTGTTGAGTCGCAGTCATGATATTCGAAAAGAAAAATGGCGCTGATGGCACTCCGAAATTTTGCCGGTTTGCAAAGGAGTGTGAAATGATATGCGCTGGAAGCTTCACAGCCTTTTCAGCAGACATCACATCAACCCACCACGCCAAAAAAAGCAGTTCAAAACACAATGAAAAAAGATATGAAATGCTTTTAGTTTTGCTGGTTTGGTGGCGTTACCTATGGACATACATATATTTTTGCTTGTACATTAGTACGCTTGCACATAGGTACCGTACGTACACTGGCTTGCTTACTGGCTTCAAGTCTTTCAGGTTAGTTGCTCCGGTAGCCGAAGGCGACGGATTGTCCGTCTCTTTTGACGTGCTTCCCGTTCCCTTTCTTGGTGGTGAGGAGGATCGTCGACTAGAAGAATCGGGCATGGTTGCGTTTGTTGAGGCAGATTCAGTGAACAGCTGCTCCTTCACTTGGTACTCGAGGTCGGCTTTTATGGCATTCAGACGATCCTGCTCCAGTTGCAAGCACTGTCTAGCTTCCTGAAAATTTAAGCCCAGGGCATTGAGTACATACGTACGTACGTATATAGGCCTATGCCTACAGGAATAACACCATTATGCCGCACATACGTTCGACCACCATGTCGTATTGTGGAGGCCGTGGTATACGTACGCGCACTCTATTACAAACGTTATCTCACCCCCAGTGGACATGCGCAATTTTGTACCAACTGCTTTTGGTACCAACGCTATAGTGACAAATTTTGAGCGTTGTATTCTTTCACGGGGTAGGGAATTAAAACCTAGACGATGTACGTACATGTACAGTATATGCATCAAGACGTATCATCAGTTCATTCATCGTTCAGTTCATATGCATCAATCTGTATCAAGACGGCAGTGCTTGGATTGGCACTACTGTTCACCATGGAAAACGCTTATCTGGAGCTGAACAATATTCACGAAGAAGGCCGAAGTCGAATTGTGGTCAGACGGGCATCGAAGCACACCGTTTAGAATAGTACCTACATATTTTCATTGGTCACCGTGTAAATATTGAGCAAAATGGTAGGCCTACCTATATTTTGTTGTACACTGAAGGTCCAAAGCATTCAGTAAAAGCTTCGAAAAAGTCGGCGGCAGCTCTAAAGCTCATCAGCGGATCACACACAAAAGCAGTAGTCGTTGAAAGATTGCATCTCTTCATGACCTGAAGGCTTCAGGCTCGAAGCAGCTGCATTTTCACCTGTGTGGCTGCTACCAAACTAAATTACAGTGTCACCACCGTTTCACTTTCCAACGCCATGAAAATCCAGATTGCCAAATTTGATTCAAGCAGTGTAGCCAAATCAAAGCTCGATGTCAATGAACCTTCCCTATATTGTACGCAATCACGTGGCTCGGAATGCGGATACACGCGACCATGCATAATTACCCACAGCTTTCATGCAGCTCACCAAAAATCGTACAATACTGTACCTGTACCTAACTGCTAAACAGTAGCGAACATTCGCGAAAAGGTCGCTGAATAAAGTTCAACTCATGCTGGTCAAGCACAAAAATAATGATTCTCTCTCTACTCTCCGGCCACAACCAATGCAGTAATCTCGCCTTAGTTTTCTCAGACATCATCTGAACTGTCCTTCAACATGACCGCAATGCTAATGGGTGAAGGAGGGAGGCGCGCGTCAAAAAAGGCGGCCAAGGGTTACGGTGGCACCTCCCTCGCGG
This sequence comes from Epsilonema sp. ZAB3_2, assembly GCA_030247985.1. Taxonomy (NCBI): domain Eukaryota; kingdom Metazoa; phylum Nematoda; class Chromadorea; order Desmodorida; family Epsilonematidae; genus Epsilonema; species Epsilonema sp. ZAB3_2. Next base: position 76,269 of record JASAMW010007191.1, read on the forward strand.
ACATGGTTCGCCTCACCGGCGGCCCCAAAACCGCCAAGGCTTCATTTACCGATATTCTAACGAAAGCTACCACTCAAGCCGCCTCCCATTTCATCCAAGATTTCAGCGGAGTGGAAGGCATCGAACGACCCGATCTTCTCTCAGTGGAGCTAGCAGATTGGCGCGCCGTGCAGAAAGCTATCGGGCGTTTCGCTCTACGAAATCAATGCGATTTCAACCCCGTTCCATTCAATGTGAAGGATGCGACCACGGGCAGCCTGGTTTTCCAAGGAAACATCAACGCGGAGAGGGGATTCACCCTCACGAATCCCAGTTTACCGGAAGATCAGAACGAAATAATGCTGGTAAGCTGGCCAGGAGCGCTTCCGGGGGACAGTAAGCATCTACTCAACGAGACCACAATGGGCACCCTTTCGCATCCCACCGGCGTCGTTTTATACAAGATCAATCGACAGGCAGACAGCGACGGCTCCACCATCCACTTCAACGTGCGCAAAATGGCAGGAAAGGACAGCGGACCTGTGTTGAGCGTTCAGGAGAAGCCTACCTGCATGTTGCTAACCGCGAGATGTTTCGGAATGACATTCGACAGCTCCAAATTCGAGATCCGCGATAATCCGGCCTCTCCGAAACCGGTGGCGGAAATTCTACCGAAAATAAGCGGCTTGACCAACGTGTATCTGATCCGATTTTACGCGCCCCTCCCCATTCAGATCAAGACGGCAGTGCTTGGATTGGCACTACTGTTCACCATGGAAAACGCTTATCCGGAGCTGAACAATATTCATGAAGAAAGCCGAAGCCGCAGTGGTCAGACGGGCATCGGAGCACATTATCTCAGTTAATAAGGTAGAAGCAAACAATATCATATAGCCTACAGTACGCTTGACGACAATACAGTCTTATTTGCTTACCCCCGTGTAAATATTGCTGAATGATTGAAATATGATTAGCGATTAGGTGTACTACCTATGTAGTCTCGTAACAATCATTACACATAATGGTAAATGAAAAATAAAAAAATAAATAAATAAATAAATAAATAAATAAAAAAATAAATAAATAAATAAATAAATAAATAAATAAATAAATAAATAATTAAAGCGTCTGTTCCGCACAGCAGTGCAGCTAAATAAATGGCTCTCAAGCGAAGAAAATTACCTGGATTTTGGCGGACAGAACAACTCTCGAGAGCTCATCATGACATGTTGATGTGACCAGGCGAAGACGTCCATCCGAACCTCGAGTTGGAGAGGCCATTAGGCCCAATTAGTCCATCCACAATATTGCTTCTTTGCAGGGTGTGTCAGCTGCACGAAAACACTCGCGTCAGGTTGAAAGATTGCATCTTCACCTGTCGCAGACTCCGTTTTGTCTGTCTCTCCACAAATGTCCGTAAAACCACGACAACCGCATTTTCAACGCACTTGACAGAGGTTTTGGAGGAAAAGAGAGGGTCTTTGCTTGCAATGCAACCCATTGCCAAACATCTGACGATAAACGACGACAGCTAGAAATTCCAGTTTCCTGCGGGACACTCTCTAAACAACGTTCAGAAAAAGCTCCATCATCCAAGGCTTTCAGCTACAGCAAATCTGCAGGGAGAATTTTCCGCCTATGTTATGTTGAGAGATATTTTGCTGAAAACTTTTAGAGAGCTCGCAAACCAACAAAATGGCATCAAGAGACCAGTGTATAATGGACCACCCAGACCACTCCAGTACACCTCACGCAGGGTGCTGCAAAACTAAAAGCGATAGTGAAAAGTGCGCAAACGTCTCCCATCCAAACCAACTGCCAATAAGAGATTTGGACAGACACAAGGACAATTCGGGCGGTTTTCACAGCCCAGGAAAACTGACAATTACTTCGTCGGAGCAGAGTAGAGTAGAGTAGAGTGCAAAGAAAGTGGCGGATTTATCCGTCAAGTACAAAGTGCGGGAAACAACCGCAATATTTCGGCGAAAGGTGGCAGTTTTTGTTCGCAAAGTGATTGATTGAACAAACATTCTTGGCAAAGGGAGTTCCGGAATAAATGGACAACCTGACCAACTGAATGCAAAGTTGACTGGTGTTCTGCATGCTTATTTGATACACATACTCCACGCACTGTTACGGTAGGTAAAGGACACCGGTATCGGTGACGAACCTTTTCAAAGAAACCCCCAAAAGCCTCTTTGGATGTGCTTCTTGAAAGAGGACACAGGAGAAACGTACAATTTATCTTACTAGCGGCATTAGGCCTACATCACGTGGAATGCACAAGCATGACATAATCACAGGACGAATAAAAGATAAGACCATCAGCTCGCGTACTTGCCTGGCTGCTAGCTATTATAGACTATTAGCTAATAGCTACTTCGTACGTACACATATTA